>JAQBSW010015353.1:0-10003 GCA_029291075.1 Eudiplozoon nipponicum | reverse complement strand
TGGACCAAAGTATATTCGGATTTTCGCTATTCAGACCAGTTAGATTAGCCTTAAGAATATTTTCATAGTTTTGTCGGATGGACGGTTGTTCGAGTTTGCCTACATCAATTTGGGGTTTATTCTTAATTATTTTCCCGGAAAATTTTAGAGCAAATCTACAACGGATAAGTGCATGGTCCGAGTCGACATAAGTGTTCCAAAAAGAGCGACAATCCTGGATGCAACCACGCCATCTATAACTAATTGCTACATGATCTATTTGAGTCCACCGTTGTCCGGGTGCTGGAGGACGCCATGTAGCACAACGTTTAACACTACGTCTGAAATTTGTACTACTTAAATATAGTCTATGTTCAGCGCAGCTATCCAAAAGCCGTTCACCATTATCATTGCGAGTCGAGCTTAGAGTGTATCTTCCACCTAAATGAAATTCTGTGTTGCTTAAGCGACCAACTTGAGCATTCATGTCACCCATAACCAGGACTATATCCGAACTTCGTGCTTTACTTAGTAAGGAGCTTAATTCGGAGTAAAAAGCGTCCTTGCTTTCTTCTGTGCTGCAATCGGTAGGAGCATATGCAGATACAACGAAGAGGCAACGATGATAACGGTTTTTTGCTTTGATTTTAGTAGATGTATTTAAACGTGCCGCACACAATCGACTATTTAAAGGGATCCATTCAATTAAGCAAGCTTCAGCTCGCGCGCTAAGGGCAATACCAACGCCCCATTTACCGGCTTGAGAGGACTCTGTGGAACCAGATGTTCGAAGCCAATAACGCGTAGATAGGGATGGTGCAACTAGTTCTGTAATACACGTAGGATCCTGTATTCTGGTTTCAGATACGCAACATATGTCGATTTCTAATTTATCCAACGTACGAGCAAGAGATTCTTGCTGTCCAAGTTGTTTTAATGTTCGCACATTAAATGCGCCTACGTTAAAACCTAACTTAGGTTTAATGAATGATCGTCTACAAGAACCATTTTCGATATTTGGCAACCTAGTATTGGGCTCAGTGTTATGATCTAAACCAACCATATTTATAGTATCTAAAAGAGAGTTATTGTAAGATTGAGAAGAGGAAGGGGAAGGAAAGGACGCAGAATCGAATATAGAGTTGGAGTTGCCTGCAGTAGCCTGTTTTCGCTTATCCACCCTGCACGGCTCAGCAGATAAGGCGACCCTTTTTATACTGCGCGACGGCCGATGCAGTATGTAATTATTGTAAGTTGTACTTGTCATGGTTATATGTGGACTGTAAAAGAACACTAGGTCGCCCATTCCTAGTGATGGTTTTTATTCTGAGTTTTCCTTCTCCTAGATAGTCTGCCAACCAAAGCTGATGAGCACTATCTGCCCAGATGCCAGTGGCCAGAGTTTCCTTCAGCAGCCGAAACTTGCCCCTCACGTCTGGAACGCTTGCTCTCATTCCGTCACTACACATTTAACAAAAAGTTACAGTGCAGTTAGACCAAACTCGAGGCTTCACATGAAACGGGATGATGGCTGTCCCTTTATGGCCCGGCAAGGTTCATGTTACCAATCCCGGGTCGACTAGCTTGAGCCCGCCGGTCGTCAAGCCGGAATTTCTATGGCTACGGGCCAAACTATGGCTACGGAAATCTAATTGCAGTATTGTGTCAGTAAAAACTAGATATTGCATCATGTAGCAAAAGGAAATTTATCCAGTAGACCTTTTTTCTTCCTTACGGGGATCTCTTCGCGTACCGCTTTAGCATTTGCCCATACACCGGACTCGAACCAAGGGCATATTTAGCTTCCGAGGTATGAGACTATTGAATGCACTACCCCTGCCGCATGCTACATGCAATTTAATGTCGCTTCGGGTTAACCTTCCCCTTTCAGGTGGAACATATTTGAAATCTGTTAAGACCTGAAGTTTTAACTCAAGTTATCCTCGTTCTGCCATTGTGCTACAGACACCATGCAACGTTAGGAAGTTATATATTTTCTAAATCATATAAACTGAACTTTGCATCTAGTAGCAAAGGCAATTCATCTAAAACACCAGTTTTGTCAAAAATAAATTATATGGAATATATATATATATATATATATATATATATATATATATATATATATGCCATTAAATTGCATGTAGCATGCGGCAGGGATAGCGAACTCAATAATCTCGCTAATCAGCAACAAATATTGTCCTGGTTCGAGTCCAATGCATGGCAAATATTGAACAGTACACAAGAAATCCCAATAAGGAAGAAAACGATCTACTGTCTTCACGCAAAATGATAATTATCTCCAAAGTTGATATTCGTAAGTCTATTACATTTAATTGCAGTGGACTGTTTATAAAAATCTTTACATGGAAAGTTATGACCAATTATATAATATGTATATTATTCTACAGGTGGTAAAATCTGCACTTTGATTTAGAATAAATTATACATAAATTGTCGTTTCGTTTTCTTTGGTTACTTTGCTAGCTTTCTCTAGTAATAACCATTGAAGGTCGATGACGTAAACACACGTAGCCTACTTTAACTGTTTAGTTGTGTGGCTGGTTAAAAATAAAATTGGTATTTGTAAACTGGGGTATCAGTTTCGGATTATGACCGCATTTTTCTTGTGCGGGACAATTGTTAGCACTCATAGGTCGGCCAAAATCTTGAGCCTTTCATCTTTTCAGATGATGCATGTAACTTTTTGGCCTCAGTTGGAAGTTGATGGGTTCTCACTTGTCCCTTCTCCTTTAAGCCTTCAATTGGTAGCTGATTGTCTGAAAGCGCTTTAGGATCAAGATCCGCCATTGATCTTTCACCTATATTTCGAGACGTTTCTTTCCGGTCTCGTGCTTCGGGAGTTGACACAATACGCGGCAGTAGTACCAAACTACAACTTGTGGCAAATGTGGTATCAGTTGACAGACCAAGAAAATGCTATTTTTAAAGTCGTGATGGTTAGTCTCAGCAATAGCAAATTCAGCCAAACCGCAATAGTATTTCATATGGCTGTGTAAAACATATTTTTACGTTGGAAATCGTTTCACCAATTTACAATTACCAAACGAATTATTTCTCTAAAAAATATTGTTTGCGATATTCAAAGTATCTTGAAATAAAATTGCCGATGATTTTGCACGAACAGTCGACTCACTTGGTTCAATTCCACAAAATATATCAACTTCCTTGGTTTGGTCATATTTTCGTATTAAATTTGGCTTGTTCTTTATAATTTTAAAAAGTACTAACAGAAGACCACTTTGATACGATGAACATTGAACTTGTGGCGAAATTTTAACTACAAGAAATCTCTTCTGACTTTTCTTTAAAATTAGCTTCTGGCTATGAAAGCGTCGAAAAAACGTGTCACTGAGGCTCAGTTGTGGCTAAATCAATCCTAATGCTATTCTTTATGATACATGACGCTTTCTAAGATTGCTTGAATTTATAGAAAATAAGTTTTCATTTCGCATTAAATGAAATATCAGAAATTAAAATAGACACATAACTGCAGTGGAAATTGAAGAGAATTTGGTCTATGCAAGGTGTAAAAATAAATCGCAGTATGGCAAAAATTAAATGTTGATAAATAGCTATTTCGTTGTTTGTGTTTGCTTATAAATATATTCATATACAGGTTTTCTTTGTATATTTTTGCGTTTGTCGTATATTTTCTGTGAAATAATTTATGTTGTGTACTTTTATTAATGAACTCTGGGTTTTCTTGCTCGCCTTGTATAGTGTATTCAGTAGACCTCTAGTTTGCCTACGTACATTTTGAATTTACAATTGCTCTTTAGTTATTCTGTTGCCAAATTCATCTGGACAATCAATTGATTTATTTTCTTATTATTTGTTAGTAAGTTGCTCATTTGATTATCAAGTATGCGTTTGTTTGTGTGTGTTATTGAGTTGTTTGACACCAAAAAAAGTAGAACTTTTTATGCCGGATGAAATGTGATAAACATATCATTTATAATTAGCATCAAATATTGATTAAGCCAACGAGAAAATGTACTTTTCAGTCCGATAAGCAATGCAGACTAATTTAAGACTATTTTTTTCAATATTATTCGGTAGATTCTAGCTGGAGCAAAAGTTTTTTGTGGTACGATTACTATTCCATCATCTTAGTGATTTTTTGCTTGAGTTCATCATCAATACACTCCCAGAACATATTTTAAAATAGAAAATAAGTCATTTGTTGGAAAATCTTATAAAATCCCTGATGATTTCACGAATGAGTGATTTTTCATTAATACTGTCCTGATATCTAAGTAAGCAGTTTTGATTAAGGACATACTAATTGTTCGATATTAAGTACGTACTCGACAAATCCACCATCGCCTGAAAACAGAAACGGTTTCTTTTACGAGAGACCCTGGTGAACAAGGAGGAACATACTAATAGTGATAAGTGACATGTAGTTTCTCGCAATATACGATTGCCCTTGCTTCATGATGGAGACCAAAATCTGGTTTTAAAGTCAAGAAATATTTTGTCCTTGCCCAGCTGTTGCACCTTTTGAATATGGTCCTCTTCATTCTTCAACGCCGGCTTCTTATTACAGGAAAATGTAGAATAATCCCGACGAGAAATTCCTCCGTAGGTTTATTAAAAAGAATTTAAAACCACACATCCAGATTGCGGTAAAGACTGCAAAATACAAAGAATATTACCGCAAATTGTCCATTCAAGATATCAATTTCATCTGAATCAAGCTCTGTGAAGTCCATTAAAATTAAAGGCTTAAAACTAGGTGAATTCACCTACCCCTAAAGTAAACTATTTCTGAAAAGGTATAAAGCCGCCTACGACAGGCCAAGAACCACAAAAACGCAGCAGATTAGCGAAAAGAATTAAAAAACAATGCACGTAAGTCAAAGTGCTCCTTAAGTGAGATCAATTAACATGAATACGAAGTGCATATAGGAAATTGATACCTATATTTTTAATTAGTTATTATTCGGTAAATTAGGCCTAGCACTGAATTTTATGATTAGGCAGTGCAAAAACTTCACATTATTTATATTTTATTTATTGCTTAAATATTTAATTAAGAAATACGTTTGTAAAAAGGCACCTAGACTAAACTGACCGGCGAATCTCTTTAGTGCAAAAGGATAGATCTTTTACATTTTATTGGTAAATTGAAGAAGTAGTGAGTTAATGAAAATATGGTCTTAATTAAAGAACGGATTTGATGCGTCTAAGTTTCGAATTTTATCGATTTATTTCAGGATAGCCAATAAGAATTTAGCTTTCAAGAAATCAGATAACTTTCAATCAATCAGCGTTACTGTCTTCGAGAATGGTGTGCTGGAATTATTTAAATAGTTAATTTTATCTGATTATTCGTT
Source organism: Eudiplozoon nipponicum (assembly GCA_029291075.1). NCBI lineage: Eukaryota > Metazoa > Platyhelminthes > Monogenea > Mazocraeidea > Diplozoidae > Eudiplozoon > Eudiplozoon nipponicum. The sequence goes on along the minus strand of JAQBSW010015353.1, from coordinate 4,661 downwards.
TTATGTTCCAGCAAATAATTACTTCAAATATCATAGATATTAATATCATTGTTTGCGTCGGTAAAGGATGGTTTGGCGTTAAATTAAGAAAAATAAATAAGCAACTATCCTCCCTTTAAACTTTTGTTTCTAACTTTGGGCAATTTCTAATTAATTTATAAGGAGAATTGGCAATATTCCTGGTGACTCCCTTTTACTCCTACATTGGAGTTCTCAAATTTGAATAACAAATTTTAAGATATTTATCATGTCATCCACATGTCACCCAGCTAACTAGAATATCATACGACAATCGTTTATATAGTTTTGGCTATAAGGGTATCACTTTTAAAAAAATTTATATATAAGAAATAAAGACGTTTGCTAATAGAACAAACGACGGCTGTCACAGTGGAATCGCCATTTTGTTCATAAAATACTGGCTTTCGTATAAAGCATGTAGAAGCCATTCAGATTTTCATCATATATGTAATGTGTCAACTCGACTTTTAACTCTTCTTATATTAATTGGTGTAAATCGATACTACATTCAAGCTTGCCAACGTATCACGTTCATCCAGTTCACATTTATGGACAGTCTTAACCAGATTGTTTGAATTCATTAATGTATGGCGATGGAAAGACGAGTGTTTTATTATTCTATGACAGTTGTGGTGTTTTATATGTTGGGAAATATTGGACAATAAAAAGATTCTTGATATGTTACCCGGATTATACTATACTCTACAGTCTGTGCACAACTATTTCCTCTTTGTATGAAAGTGATATTATGTGCTTGATCAAATTAATCATTGGAAAGCATATTGTTAATCAATAATTTAACTTCTTCTTGTAACTTGTGAGTGGGGTTTTTTTTATTTTTCGTATATAACTCGGTATCATGTCAATGAATATTGATCCTCTTATTATAATCAGACACACTTATCAGAACCGAGGCTCCTGCTTTATGCGATTCCATGCATATAAAATTGTTCGATATTAACTCTTTTCTGAGATATTTGACTTCATAATTGGTTTTATATTTATCGTCTCCTTGTGTTAATACTACTGCGGCTCTGTTTAGTCCAAATATTAATTGATCTTTATGTGGTAGAAACGGCAATAGTTAAAAGGATTCAGTAGTTATCTTGTTTGGTAGTAGATTCTCAATCCGAACATGCGTGCTCAAACCGCCATTAAGCAATTCCAACTGATTCTTTAAATCAAGTTTGCGAGCTTGAAGTAAACACCAATCCCATTTTATTTAACCAGTCGTCGAACAGCATAACAAAACTGCCGCCAATCGCAACGCACTGATGCGTTTCGACCTTCCATGATCATCATCAGAGTACGACGGCAAACTGGCTAGCGAGAATCAAACCGCATTGAATATATATGGAAATCAAATTTAGATATGCGGCTCTCACCTCTAGCAGTCTCGCATACATTGAACTTGACTGGAAATGTTGGCTACACAATTTGTATGCAGTCACGAACATTAACTGTTTGCAGCTTTCGCCACATACACATATATAGGCAATACAATTTAACAATAATTCATTGTTCGGGTGGTGGTAACAACTCTTTAAATCAGGTTTGCGAGCTTGAAGTAAACACCAATCCCATTGTATTTAACCAGTCGTCGAACAACATAACTGCAAAGAAAATTTTGGAAATGTTTCTTTTGATTAGCTTATATGTGACGATAAATTTACTATTTCTTAATCAATTTAAGATTCTCCGCAGTAACTTTTTCAAAATTTCATCCATAAATTTTTGTTTCATTACCATATCTATTAATTGAGGTCCTTAATGGAAGTACCACTTGTCTAAGAGCTATCATTTTCAATATCACATTTCCTTACATTATTACTAAGAACTTCCTTGTGATGAGGCAATGCTATTAATTCACTTATCGGTCCTTTATTTATTTTTCTTTCATATTTCAAATATACCTTATTGTTTTACCAACTTTTGAACGGTAACATTGGGAGGATTTACTATTAGTGTATGCGTTTTAATTTGCCCCTTTTGAAATGCTCCAACGACAGTTGAGTCATCATAAATAGCTCCATCATCCCATAACCGACTTGTCCCCACTGTCCGACTTGTGCACACCAAGCACATTACTACTTACGGGCATTACAGTTAACAAAATACGGTCAGAATGACTGATCTAATCTCAAAAATAAGACGAGACAAACAAGTAATGGCTTTTTAACAGGTTACTTCAAATATGACCAAAGGATAACACAAAGTCAGCATTAATGAAAAGTATAATCTCATATGCACATTAGTTTCGTGCTTACTGGCGACTCATCAGTAGGAGCCGGTATTACGCCCTTTACCCACTATATATTTGGTGAGGAATGTGGGAAAATATGACGGTAAAATCTCCTAGACGAATGTGTAAACCTGCAGTAGTGAAGCTAATATCATATAAAGTCTCGACAATGCGACTTCAAAGCTAACTCACTATATAATATATATATATATAAATAAATAAATATATAATATGTATATACGATAAAGGATACCAACACTATGGCTATTGTGTCAGTAACCGATACCAACATTATTGTACCGAAAAGGTACATGGTACTAACACTATGGTTGCCGAGTCGGTACATGGTACCAACACGATGGATTTCAATGTATGATATAGTTCACCAAAATTGAGAATTACAACTATTTCTGAACACCTGTTACTCCAGTTAATCCATACACTCTGGCCTTGATCGATATCAGTTATCACATTTCGCGGTAATCATGACATCATTCAATTAAATATATAACAATTAGATACTGTTTGTGGCGGAGAACTAATATATATATATATATATATATATATATATATATATATATATATATATATATGCAATTATGTATTAGGTGTTGCGCACCTAGTAACAAATTAGCTCAATTATGACTATGTATTGTACCGTCCTGTTTTCCCACATGCCTCACCCAAATATATAATAGGCAAAGAACGTAATACCGGCTCCTAATAATGAGTCGCCAATAAACAAGATTATACTTTCCGTTCATGCTATCTTTTTTTTATCCTTCCGGTCATAATTGAACTAATTTATTTTTGATGCGCAAAACATAAAACATACTTAAAGATAAATATATTGTTTAATATATCTTAAGTGTAAAACTTGGCTTAATTTAAAATGGTTTACGACCATTCAAAAAATAGTCATGTTAGATCTAGCTGCATTTGCTTGTATACAGTCTAATATTATGGTAAAAAAATCTCGTTATAAGAACTGAAAATTATATAAAACAGACGACAAACAAACACATTTAATCGTGCACTTTATCTGATAAACTGTGCTCAAATTATGTATTTTATTTTGCGTTTAACTCTCACAAAAAATATTGTGTATTAGGTGTTGCGCACCTAATAATAGTTTAGTAAAAAAAATGACTAGAAGTATAAACCAGAGGCAGCATTACCGGAATGTGTAATCTCTTTCACATTCGTTTTTAGCTTACTGGCGACTCATCAGTAGGAGCCGATATTACGCCCTTTACTCACTGTGTATTTGAGTGAGGAATGTGAGAAAATAGGACGGTACGATCTCCTATACGATTGTAAACCTGAAGTAGTGAACACTATATAAAGCTGACAATGCGATTTCGAGGCCAACTCCACTATTATATATATATATATATATATATATATATATATATATATATATATATGATGTCATGCCGTTTTAATTACACAGTATTCTTATAATTAGGAAAACAACACAAATAACAAAGTGGATAAAGGCCATTTATTTCGTGAATACTAAACATCTCTTATACAATCATACATATTTATACATTTTGGGTTGTCAATTGGTTATGTTATTGGTGACAAATCTGACTCGTTATTACTGCTGTTTCTGGTTTTGACTAGTAGGTGAGTGTGTATGCGTTTGTGTTTGTGTTGTGTATGTGTGTTTGCATGTAAAGGTCATTCTCGCAGTATTGCGAAGTGATGTCTGAGATCTTGTCATGATTGTTTTGATAACTTGAGAGTTAGCCCTTTGTGCAAATTGTTCACTGTTATCTATACAAGTGCTATTTTTCCCAGTATAGTTAATCGTTTCACCCCGCTGCGCAAGGGTGCTATTTTCGCTTGGTAACAACGCTAATGTTGATTGTCGTGTTAAACGCTCACACTGTTTGGAGACTTCTGTCATCGTATGCGCCTCTGTTATCTCAACCTCACCTTGTTGCCAATCCGATTGTACGTTTGTTGATTCTAGTCGAGGGCCTGTTGGTTCTTGGCTGGATACTAGTAGATTGTTGTTGAATTTTGTTATCCTTGGCCAGTCGATAAGGATATCATGTTGATGAAACTTTTGAATGTTAAGTTCAGGTGCTTGTTGTTTTATGTAAAGCGCTTCGTAGATAAAAAGTAATTTTTCAGATTTTGCTTTATGTAGAATTGTGAAATTGGTCGAATTGACAGGGTGCCCCGTTGCCAATATATGATCGGAAATAGCTGATTTTCCTGACGGTGGCAAGCCTTTGTTAATCAATTTCTGTGGCAAATGTTGCTGGATTCTGCTTATCAATTGCTTCTTCGTACGTCCGATATATGTGCTACCGCACATACATGAGAATTTATAGACTATGAATGATTTGGAGAGAAGTGGCAATTGATCTTTGGCATCCAACCT
>JAQBSW010015352.1:0-10004 GCA_029291075.1 Eudiplozoon nipponicum | reverse complement strand
TAAACAAAAGAATAGCCGAGACATTCAAATATGTACAATTTTATAAAATCCAGGACATTGAATCTACAAGGAGTGTTTTAACTTCAACAAATAATATCTAAAATAACAATTGTGGTTCAAAACTTTGCCGGATGTTAAATTTCCAATAACAAACTGAAATTTTATGGGCAGTGTGTACTTGTTATCGTGTTTCTATAATTGTCTGTGCAAATTTTTTCTAATTGACAATAGTATAAGTTCTTTAAATCAAGTTTGCGAGTTTGAAGTAATATATATTCAATGCGGTTTGATCCTCGATAGTCAGTTTGCCGTCGTACTCTGATGATGATCATGGAAGGTCGAAACGCGTCAGTGCGTTGCCGCTGGCGGTAGTTTTGCTATGTTGTTCGACGACCGGTTAAATACAATGGGATTGGTGTTTACTTCAAGCTCGCAAACTTGATATAAAGAATTGTTACCACCATGCGCGCTATCAAGTATTGTTAAGTAGTATAAGTTTTTATCGGATGCTACAATGAATTTACTTTTAAACACAATTGATTGGTAAGGGTAGGAATATGAATGTTTAGGGTTAGTAACGACAATTCCTATTAGAGTTTTAACCAGTTCACGAACAACGCAGCTGGCGGTAGTTTTGTTATGTTGTTCGTAGACTGGTTAAATACAATGGGGTTGGTGTTTACTTCAAGCCCGCAAACTTGATTTAAAGCAATGAATTTACTTGGCAGAAATTATCGATAAAAATTCTTACGTTTCCAGTTCAGAGTCAAATGTGACTTCAAGCTGCCACTATCACTAACTTTGATAAAATGTTGATTAGTAAGTAAAAAACATGAAGATCACCTCATAACTGACTGGAATGCACATCCACTATTTAAAAAATATACGAAGAACCTACCTGTAATCAAATTAATCTAGAATTTAATCATTGCACGATCCACTTTCAACGAATTAATGCTTAAATAAACTCACTTAGTTATCTCATGAATTCGGCAGAAGCAATGCAGGTTAACCGGAAACCTACAAGAAAAAGAAATTCGCAATAGCTAAAAACGCATTTGCACCAACTTATATTCATTGAAAAATTTTAATACATTATTATTTCGATCATCCTTTTAATGTTGAACTCATTTCATAGGAATGGACATTTCAATGTAATAAATTGACTGTAAATTAATTTAAAGACAGATGATGTAATAGAAATGAAGTTAAATATCTTAAAAAGAACTTGTGCGAAAATTTTCAGAATAGTTATAGAGATGGGGTTAGAAAAATTCATCAGATCCGGAATTGTGTAAAGTATTTCCAATTAAGCCACTGTGGGCAAAATTATCTTGGATGAATCTTTTAGTTATTGTCAGTCTATTGAAATGAATAGACATTTCAAGGAAAATGAGATAAGCATATCGCCAAATTTGATTAAAGGCAGATAAAACCGGGTCGAGAAATTAAGAAATTTTATGGAAGCAATTTCATAGCAAGTAACCGCCGATAAATTATAAAATAGCAAACAATAATTGAATCCTTTACAAATTGATATATCCACTGAGTTTAAATATCAAAATATAATACATGCATGGAAATAGAAGCAGGTGACCAAGATGCATAAATAAGACAATTCTATTCTAATTACAATTAATGATGGTTAATTTCAATTTTTGCTAAAATAATAACATTTAACCATTGTTACGATTTTATTAATGATTCAGATAGCAGTTATGAGTTTCCTGCAAGGTAACTAATACAGTAATCAAGAAATTTAAATTATTTTCGTTTGTTCCTTCATGCATTAACTGAAAACAAGTGCTAGCGTATGCTTGAGAATGTCACGTTGCATCCCAAATGTTGGCCGAATAAAAGTTTTGCTAATAAGCATTTGAAAACTAACATAAATCATTTGCAGTAAAGAAGTGCTTAACACGTGTTAATCTGTTTTAGTAAACAATCCAACGTTTCACCTCGCTTTCTATGTTGCTTTCACTCATGAATACGACATATCTATTCATCGGAATCCACTATAACCTATCGTGAAACAGTGGAAAATGGCTAAGCCTTCTTTCGGAATGTTTCGTCGTACGTTTTGTCACCTTTTATGCCAGCCAATGTGTGCGCTTCCTGATTTGACAGACCTTCACAACTCAAAAAGATAAATAAACATAGGCGCATAAATATCCCGTAAACATACGAAACAAGCCAATGTAAATAAACAATTTTGAACGGGTAAATGTAAAAAATGAATAATACCAAACGTACCTAACCAATTGCTATCTACGTTTTCGAGTTGATTGTGACCTTCGTTTGCAAAGTAGAAATTGAAGGTGAGGTTTGTTTATGTTAACTAGTTAATTCACAAATTTACATCATATTTGTGGAGCAATTCAAAGTTCGAACTCAATATTTAAGTAAGTTTTGCGGAATTGAGATAAACACCACTCGCAATTTATCCAAAGGCAATAAATAGAAAAAATATTATTAGTCATTTATAATAACGCGTTTCGGCCTACCATAGTGATTATTAGCGCACGACGTAAAACAGAATAATTGGAACCAACCTGCAACGCATGTAAAAGGAAAGCAAAATTCGATATGTAGCTTGCACGTCTAGTAGTCTCGTGCAAGGAAAGTTCGCCTGTGCAAATTTTATGCAGCCATGAACATAAAAATTTCAAAGCTTTCGTCACACGCATCAATTTCATATTTAAATTTCTTAATTATTACGCGTGTGGTGAAACAAATTATTCAAGTTGATTTTGCGTAGTTTGGATTAGTGCCAATCCAAATTAGCCAGACGCACCACATGGAAAATTTACCGTCATACGCACGTAGTAGGCTACAATCAATTCTCATTCAATTTATTTATTTAATTGTCAAACAATTAATTAATTTAATTGGCTAATTATTCGCATTTATTGGGAGTCTCCTTTAAGGGAAGTCGGTACTGACAAAGTGATTTTAACACAATTTAATCTATATATATATATATATATATATATATATATATATATATATATATATATATATATATATATATATATATATATATATATATATATATAGATTACATTTATTCTAATCTGAAAAACATTTTGATAGGCATGATTGCTTCAGGTAAGAATCGAACCGACAACTAAGCAATCATTGATTGTGCGGATGGTGGTAAAAATTCTTTAAATCATGTTTGCGAACTTGAAGTAAACATCAATCCCATTGTATTTTACCAGTCCACGAATAACGTACAACTCGCGCAGTCACAGATTATTTCATTGTTTAATTTTTGTACATGTGGCTGAGAAAAGTTCATATTCGAGACTGGATAGAAATTGTGAAGCCGAAATTTCTAATCAAGTACAATTTGTGCTAGTTTACTAGATTTGGGAGCCACATACCTAATTTTACTTTCAATATATATGCATTGCGGTTTGATCTTGGCTATTCTGTTTGCCGTCGTTCTCTGATGAGCATGGAAGGTCGAATCGCGTCAGAACGTGTGACGGAATGCAGTTTTTCTTCGCCTGGTTAAATAATTCTGGATTGGTGTTTACATGAAGCTCGCAAACTTGATTAAAACTATCGAATCATCAGCCAATTTTAGAGAAGCACAAACTTGTATGATCGCTATTATAAGCTACAAGGCCGTTTTGTTAGATGTGACCCATGGAGGTGTCCGTATTAAGCAAACTAACCTTACATTAAGTTACATGTATCATGTCTAGTGTGCATATCAAACTGCGTGGCATATGAGCTGTAAAATTTTGGACGAAATGCTCGTGAATTTAATTTTCTTCCCTCGAAAGTCCTTTCTACAGCATTGAATTTCCTGCCTTACACAATTCTTTTGCTATGAAAACAGTATTAAGCAATTTCTAAAATCAAGGTTGCAATCTTGCCATAAGCACCTGACCCATTAATTCCTTGCATATGTCAGTATAAACTAGGTATTTTATAGTGTAAACAAAGTATTTCATCCGGTAGACCGGTTTCGTCCTTATCGGAAACTCATCACGTACTGGCCAGAATTTGCCGCGGACAGGGCCCGAATCTGGGCATATCTGTTTCGGAATCTGGTGCTCTAACCACTGAGCCACTCTGCCGCACACTACACTATGCACAATTTTCAGTTATGTACTTACTAATGTAACTTGGTTAGTCTTTTTTGCTTTAGGTGGAGTTCATATGGCATCCATTTAGACCCAAAGCTCCAACTAACCATCCACAATCTGTCATTGCTGAACAGACAGCGCACTACATGTGGAAGTGGTATTTAAATGAGCTTTTATATAATTAAACAAAGATTGGTTACGCGGGCGGTGATAAAGCAAGTCTGGTCATGGATCGTTGGTTAAAGTTATGTGAAAGAATATCCGCACGGAAATTTTAAAAGATGCAAAAGCGATCACGGCTAAAAGAAATCTCGCCAATGAAATAACTGACAACTTATTCACACCTGAAATTATGCTACCTGGCATCATCAATGTGTTCTTTCCTAATTAAAATATATATATATATATATATATATAATGGAATATTGTGGGAGGATTTCATTATATATCAATTTTCGGTATAAAACAAGCGATGCATAAGACAGCAAATTCCATTTTTCAAGTAGAGCGGGTTCGTATTTATTGGGCAGTCATCAGGAACAGGTCAGAGTTGCTACGGACGAATTATGAACCAACGCATGTTGTCCCCAGTAGCTTGTAATTCCACAACTGCGCCCCTAAATCACATGGGAAAATGCTGGCAAGTATTTGATGGGTGACCAATAAGAATGAAACTGAGCAACTTTAAATAATTTAATTTTTTAACTTATGTCATGTTTAATACTTACTGGAAAGATGAATGAATATATATATATATATATATATATATATATATATATATATATATATATAGCTAAATATAGAAATATATTTATATATGTTTGTTTATTATTAGGAAAAAAAGATACATCAATAACAAAGGGGATAATGGCCGTTTATCTGGAGAATACTAAACATCACTTTTCAATCCTGGGTTTGCACCTGATTATGAGGGTGGCAATTAGTCTGACTCGGTTTTCCTTCGATTTTTTTTTTGGGCTGATTAGTAAGTGCATGTGTCTTTGTCCATGCCTGTTTGCATATAGGCCGTATTCCTGTTGTATTCGAAGGCAATGGACATTATAATGTTTTATGCGTGTATGCGTATGTCTATATAGCCAGTTAGAAACTTTCAGCCGAGAGCGATTTCGATTTTGATTAACTTGACAAAAGTAATGATCAAAATATAAGTATTTTTTCCAATTTTGTTTTGTCTTTGATCGGGTTGAGTTTTTTTTCGTCCCAATGGAAATGGGTTCTATCACATCTTTGTTTACTGGCGACGTTTCGGTGCCTACTTTCCAGCACCATCCTCAGGCAACTATACACAGTACAATAATCACAATAGCAGATTTAAGCAAATGTGGTAACCTCGTTCCAAAACCGTTCTATTTATATTTTATTTTTTTACTAAACACTGGTTTAAAACATAGAATTTGTCTCAGTAACTAAACTCAATATATAACTATTTGTATTTAGCAGACCAATCCTTACCTCAGCTATCTCAAATTCCCGGTATACATAATCTCATCTCGTGTGTAGAATGTTGTAGGGGAGAGAGAAAGTATCGAACCTTTTTTCATTTGTTATAACTGTACTGCAACTATTTTACGGTAATCAAAATTCAAAACTGATAAAACCAAAAACCTTGACTGTCAACTATTGTATATTATTTAAAGCAGAGAACTCTAATGTATACAATGGTGTATGAGGTATTGCGCACATAGTAACAAATTAGTTCAAATATGGAGCAGCAAGTTACTTAGATGGATGGAGAGTGAATGTCATAGCGACGCTTAGGTGAAAGATTAAAGAGAGAAAGAGAGAGAGATTATGGACAACTAACGTTTTTCAAAAAACTAATCGTAAGCACAATGCGAAGTTAATCAACTTATAGAAATAATTCCATAAGACTATTTGCTCATATGACTAAAATAATTCATTATATCTATATACATATATATCTAAATATAATATCGTAAAAAGGACCATTGATAATTATTAAATATGAATAATTTCTATTCTTATTATATATTTATTTATTACGTTAGTCACACCTTATATCAATATATAAAATACATGTCAATATGTATAAAAACATATATATGGATATAAGCAACAGTATGAGTCCAACCTCCCTAATCATTTATTTATTCACACCTTATATAAATATATAAAATACATATAAATATGTATAAAAACATATATATATAAATATAAGCAACAGTGTGAGTCATATATATATATATATATATATATATATATATATATATATATATATATATATATATATGTATATTTATTTATTTATATATATACGTTTACATATTTCTAATAAATTATTATTTTTTCTTTTCTTCCTGTTTCTTTGACCAATTAATCAAATTGTATAAATAAACCTATCTATCTACAGAAAGTCCTATCTATATATCCGTCGATCTACCACATTTTGGGTTCCTCTTAAATGGACAATTGATAGCTGTCAACCATGGATATCTTCTGTGGGACCAACTTATTATTCATTTATTAAGATATTCACACCTTACATAAATAAACAAAATATAGGCAACAGTGTGAGTCAAATGTCTCTAATCTAATGTCCTATCTACTAACCCTTGCTAAATCTGTATACCATTTTCTGGAACATTTTATTGAGAAATATAAGTATATAGGAATTGATATTGGTATAGGTCATTCGCAATCAGTTTTCTATAAGCGTATTTTTTTTACTTAGGTACCCACTTAATTCAGGTTCCGCAACCTCACGTTTTCTGACCGTAGAAAGTGCTTCATTAAATATTGGGCCCAATGATTTTTCTACCGATGTTACATTCATTACACCTTTTCCTGATTTTATTTCAATTGACTCTCTAATTAGTCTAGTTAATCTGTTGCGGTTGCATAACGCGATGCGTTTACACCCCTCCCAGTCTATTTCATGACCCGTTTCCTTCGAATGCCTAGCTAGGTCTGATATTTGAACGTGTCAATATTTGCAGGCTGTCTTGTGTTCACCTCTACGAACCTTTATAGGTCGCATAGTTTCACCTATATACCTGAGATACCACTCTTTGCGAGGTATCGCTTATACTCCTGATGTCTCGAGGGGTTCTACTCTTTCTTTTTGGTTAGGTAGTTTATTGTCTATAGTAAGCGATTGTCTTAAAACTGTTTGAATATTGTATTTAGCTGTTATTATTATAATTTTTCTGCTCAATTTTGAAGACATTTAACTCACACTTTAACAATAATTGATTGCGCGGGTGGTGGTAACAATGCTTTAAATCAAGTTTGCGAGCTTGAAATAAACACCAACCCCATTGTATTTAACCCGTCTTCGAACAACATAACAAAAGTGCGTTGCGGCTGGCGGTAGTTTTGTTATGTTGTTCGAAGACTGGTTAAATACAATGGGGTTGGTGTTAACTCACACTGTTGCTTATATTGATATATATGTTTTTATACATATTTATAAGTATTTTATATATTTATATAAGGTGTGAATAAGTAAATATACAATTTGATTAATTGATCAAAGAACAGGAAGAAAAGAAAAAATACTAATTTATTAGAAATATGTAACATATATATATATATATATATATATATATATATATATATATATATATATATATATATATATGATTAAAGATATTGGACTCACACTGTTGCTTATATTTATATATATATATATGTTTTTATAGATATTGATTTGCCTTTTATATATTGACTAACCTAATAAATAATTATTATTAATAATTTCTATATATATAGGATTAGGGATATTGGACTCACACTGTTGCTTATATTTATATATATATATATATATATACATTCTTATAATTAGGAAAACAACACAAATAACAAAGTGGGATAAAGGCCATTTATTTCGTGAATTAACTAATCATCTCTTATACAATCATACATATATTTATACATTTTGGGTTGTCAATTGGTTATGTTATCGGTGACAAATCTGACTCGTTATTACTGCTGTTTCTTGTTTTGACTACTAGTCAAATACATATATATATATATATACATATATATATATATATATATATATATATATGTATATAATAGAAACACGATAGAATTTATCTTTTCTCGAGTTGCGCCCAAGATGTTTGCATCACCGGGACAATTTGAAATTAATTTTGTGTGATGTGCTTTCCATTGAAAAATACCTCCATATCCGGAGGTCGAAATATCTGGAAAAATCAGGTAGACAGCGGATGCAAACATCTCGGAGCGCAACTCGAGAAAAAGGTAAATAATCTATTCCCTGTCGTGCAACATGTTTCTTTTAATGCTATAATTTTTTTGGATCTATTGTAGTAATAAAACCACTGTAGTTTAGTTCGCTATATGGGTGAAGAACTTTAAATAGAGTATTTGGAATGCTCAGGAAAAGCTAAACGAGCAAATTTGAGCATAATACGTCATCTTGTGATAGATCTGCAACTGAAATACTAATGACTAATGCAATACTTCAAAGTAGTAACTAATTATCTTCTGGAAAATTGAAAGACATGACGAATACTGAAAATTAAAGCTTAAAATACAAGCGACAAAAACAAAGAATTTAAAGAAACACAAGTTAAATTGAAAAATATTTAGTACCTGTAGCAACAACTGGCTGAAGATTCGAATTGTTTGGAACGAACTGTTTTGAAGATCTAAAATAGCAAGACATTTTTGTACCTAAAGTACATTTACACATCGTTAAAGTAAAGAACATGTTCATCAATGCTCGATAACAGGAAATAAATATTTAAAAACACGGGATAGTATTAAAAAAGTAAGACGGCATAGAAATACATCAGCATTGGAAAAATTAATACTACAACCATACAAATACGAAAGAATGGTTTTGCGTGTACTGGATGGGTAATTAAATATTTGAGATTTCCTTCGAAACAGATGGTCTGGCAACCCAAAGCTAACAAATAGTTTGCTCTAAGAAGATTTTTGAGACAACAATGGCAGTTTTCTCATATACAATAAACAGAGACCTAGATCTCCCGCAATTCGGTTGCAGATGCACCTAGGCCAACAATTCATAATTAGTCAGGCCTTCTGCAGTGAGCCTTGTTCTGCACTAGACTAACAGACCTACGTCTGTTCAATTGTTTAGTGAGAACACGGCGCGCCATGATTAAGTGACTAACATCGCAAATAATAGTGACCAGCCCAGAGCTGGATAACTTCTTTCGATTCCAACCAATCACTTTCAGAAGTTCTACATTGCTTATAATGGGAAAGGTCCCGGTTCAGGCCCACAAGCAATACTATCTGGTTTCCAGCCCTTCCAGCTCTACTACACCAACATAGTTGTGCGACAGCGAGCTATTACCTGGGTAAATTTAAATAAAGTTGTTTTTATTTATCTGTTGTTGTAGCTCGACGGCTAAGAGCTACATATATATGGATTCAAAGAATTTTCATAAAATCATCGGAAAAGGAAGCCGAATGATGAAAGTTCACAAGAATGGATACATACATACATACATACATACATACATACATACATACATACATACAAACATACATACATGCATACATGCGTACATGCATACATGCATACATGCATACATGCATACATGCATACATGCATACATGCATACATGCATACATACATACATACATGCATGCATACATGCATACATGCATACATACATACATACATACATACATACATACATACATACATACATACATACATACATACATACATACATACATACATACATACATACATACATACATACATACATACATACATACATACATACATACATACATACATACATACATACATACATACATACATACATACATACATACATACATACATACATACATACATACATACATACATACATACATACATACATACATACATACATACATACATACATACAT
>JAQBSW010015351.1:0-10004 GCA_029291075.1 Eudiplozoon nipponicum | reverse complement strand
TCCATCATGTTGGTACCATGTACAGACTCGGAAACCATAGTGTTAGTACCATGTACCTTTTCGGTACAATAATGTTGGTATCGGTTACTAACACAATAGCCATAGTGTTAGTATCCTTTACAGACTCGGTATATATATTATATAGTGTGAGTTAGCATTGAAGTCGCATTGTTGTAGACTATATGATGTTAGCTTCACTATTACAGGTTTACACATTCGTCTAGGAGATTGTACCGTCCTATTATTCCACATTCTTCTACCAAATATATAGTGGTTAAAGGGCGTAATACCGGCTCCTACTGATGAGTCGCCAGTAAGCACGAAACGAATGTGCATGAGATTATACTTTCCGTTCATGCTGCCTTTGGTTTATCCTTCTGGTCACAGCTGAAATAATTTGTTACTAGTTTCGCAAAACCTAATACATACCTGCATATATATTAGTTCTTCGCAACAAACAGTATTTAACTGTAATATATTGAATTGAATGATGTCATGCTTACCGCGAAATGTGATAACTGATATCGATCAAGGCCAGAGTGTATGGATTTACTGGAGTAGCAGGTGTTCAGAAATTGTTGTAATTCTCAATTTCGGTGAACTATAGCATAAATTGATATCCATCAGGTTGGTATCATGTACCGACTCGGAAACCATAGTGTTAGTACCATGTACCTTTTCGGTACAATAATGTTGGTATCAGTTACTAACACAATAGCCATAGTGTTAGTATCCTTTACAGACTCGGTATATATATTATATAGTGTGAGTTAGCGTTGAAGTCGCATTGTCGTAGACTTTATATGATGTTAGCTTCACTATTGCAGGTTTACACATTCGTCTAGGAGATTGTACCGTCCTATTATTCCACATTCTTCTACCAAATATATAGTGGTTAAAGGGCGTAATACCGGCTCCTACTGATGAGTCGCCAGTAAGCACGAAACGAATGTGCATGAGATTATACTTTCCGTTCATGCTGCCTTTGGTTTATCCTTCTGGTCACAACTGAACTAATTTGTTACTAGGTTCGCAAAACCTAATACATACTTGCATATATATTAGTTCTCCGCAAGAAACAGTATTTAACTGTAATATATTGAATTGAATGATGTCATGCTTACCGCGAAATGTGATAACTTATATCGATCAAGTCCAGAGTGTATGGATTTACTGGATTAGCAGGTGTTCAGAAATTATTGTAATTATCAATTTCGGTGAACTATAGCATAAATTGATATCCATCTTGTTGGTACCATGTACCGACTCGGAAACCATAGTGTTAGTACCATGTACCTTTTCGGTACAATAGTGTTGGTATCGGTTACTAACACAATAGCCATAGTGTTAGTATCCTTTACAGACTCGGTATATATATTATATAGTGTGAGTTAGCGTTGAAGTCGCATTGTCGTTGACTTCAGATTATGTTAGCTTCACTATTGCAGGTTTACACATTCGTCTAGGAGATTGTACCGTCCTATTATTCCACATTCTTCTACCAAATATATAGTGGTTAAAGGGCGTAATACCGGCTCCTACTGATGAGTCGCCAGTAAGCACGAAACGAATGTGCATGATATTATACAATCCGTTCATGCTGCCTTGGTTTATCCTTCTGGTCACAGCTGAACTAATTTGTTACTAGTTTCGCAAAACCTAATACATACCTGCATATATATTAGTTCTCCGCAAGAAACAGTATTTAACTGTAATATATTGAATTGAATGATGTCATGCTTACCTCGAAATGTGATAACTGATATCGATCAAGGCCAGAGTGTATGGATTTACTGGAGTAGCAGGTGTTCTGAAATTGTTGTAATTCTCAATTTCGGTGAACTATAGCATAAATTGATATCCATCATGTTGGTACCATGTTCCGACTAGGAAACCATAGTGTTAGTACCATGTACCTTTTCGGTACAATAATGTTGGTATCGGTTACTAACACAATAGCCATAGTGTTAGTATCCTTTACAGACTCGGTATATATATTATATAGTGTGAGTTAGCGTTGAAGTCGCATTGTCGTAGACTATAGATGATGTTAGCTTCACTACTACAGGTTTACACATTCGTCTAGGAGATTGTACCGTCCTATTATTCCACATTCTTCTACCAAATATATAGTGGTTAAAGGGCGTAATACCGGCTCCTACTGATGAGTCGCCAGTAAGCACGAAACGAATGTGCATGAGATTATACTTTCCGTTCATGCTGTCTTTGGTTTATCCTTCTGGTCACAACTGAACTAATTTGTTACTAGGTTCGCAAAACCTAATACATACTTGCATATATATTAGTTCTTCGCAACAAACAGTATTTAACTGTAATATATTGAATTGAATGATGTCATGCTTACCGCGAAATGTGATAACTGATATCGATGAAGGCCAGAGTGTATGGTTTAACTGGAGTAACAGGTGTTCGGAAATTGTTGTAATTCTCAATTTGGGTGAACTTTAGCATAAATTTATATCCATCAGGTTGGTACCATGTACCGACTCGGAAACCATAGTGTTAGTATCCGGTACTCATCGATTTCAAAAAAGGTATCAGTTACTAACACAATAGCCATAGTGTTAGTATCCTTTACAGACTCGGTATATATATTATATAGTGTGAGTTAGCATTGAAGTCGCATTGTCGTTGACTTTAGATGATGTTAGCTTCACTATTACAGGTTTACACATTCGTCTAGGAGATTGTACCGTCCTATTATTCCACATTCTTCTACCAAATATATAGTGGTTAAAGGGCGTAATACCGGCTCCTACTGATGAGTCGCCAGTAAGCACGAAACGAATGTGCATGAGATTATACTTTCCGTTCATGCTGCCTTTGGTTTATCCTTCTGGTCACAACTGAACTAATTTGTTACTAGGTTCGCAAAACCTAATACATACTTGCATATATATTAGTTCTTCGCAACAAACAGTATTTAACTGTAATATATTGAATTGAATGATGTCATGCTTACCGCGAAATGTGATAACTGATATCGATGAAGGCCAGAGTGTATGGTTTAACTGGAGTAACAGGTGTTCGGAAATTGTTGTAATTCTCAATTTGGGTGAACTTTAGCATAAATTTATATCCATCAGGTTGGTATCATGTACCGACTCGGAAACCATAGTGTTAGTATCCGGTACTCATCTATTTCAAAAAGGTATCAGTTACTAACACAATAGCCATAGTGTTAGTATCCTTTACAGACTCGGTATATATATTATATAGTGTGAGTTAGCATTGAAGTCGTATTGTCGCTGACTTTAGATTATGTTAGCTTCACTATTACAGGTTTACACATTCGTCTAGGAGATTGTACCGTCCTATTATTCCACATTCTTCTACCGAATATATAGTGGTTAAAGGGCGTAATACCGGCTCCTACTGATGAGTCGCCAGTAAGCACGAAACGAATGTGCATGAGATTATACTTTCCGTTCATGCTGCCTTTGGTTTATCCTTCTGGTCACAACTGAACTAATTTGTTACTAGGTTCGCAAAACCTAATACATACTTGCATATATATTAGTTCTTCGCAACAAACAGTATTTAACTGTAATATATTGAATTGAATGATGTCATGCTTACCGCGAAATGTGATAACTGATATCGATGAAGGCCAGAGTGTATGGTTTAACTGGAGTAACAGGTGTTCGGAAATTGTTGTAATTCTCAATTTGGGTGAACTTTAGCATAAATTTATATCCATCAGGTTGGTATCATGTACCGACTCGGAAACCATAGTGTTAGTATCCATTACTCATCGATTTCAATAAGGTATCAGTTACTAACACAATAGCCATAGTGTTAGTATCCTTTACAGACTCGGTATATATATTATATAGTGTGAGTTAGCATTGAAGTCGCATTGTCGTTGACTTTAGATTATGTTAGCTTCACTATTACAGGTTTACACATTCGTCTAGGAGATTGTACCGTCCTATTATTCCACATTCTTCTACCGAATATATAGTGGTTAAAGGGCGTAATACCGGCTCCTACTGATGAGTCGCCAGTAAGCACGAAACGAATGTGCATGAGATTATACTTTCCGTTCATGCTGCCTTTGGTTTATCCTTCTGGTCACAACTGAACTAATTTGTTACTAGGTTCGCAAAACCTAATACATACTTGCATATATATTAGCTCTTCGCAACAAACAGTATTTAACTGTAATATATTGAATTGAATGATGTCATGCTTACCGCGAAATGTGATAACTGATATCGATGAAGGCCAGAGTGTATGGTTTAACTGGAGTAACAGGTGTTCGGAAATTGTTGTAATTCTCAATTTGGGTGAACTTTAGCATAAATTTATATCCATCAGGTTGGTATCATGTACCGACTCGGAAACCATAGTGTTAGTATCCGGTACTCATCGATTTCAAAAAAGGTATCAGTTACTAACACAATGGCCATAGTGTTAGTATCCTTTACAGACTCGGTATATATATTATATAGTGTGAGTTAGCATTGAAGTCGTATTGTCGTTGACTTCAGATTATGTTAGCTTCACTATTACAGGTTTACACATTCGTCTAGGAGATTGTACCGTCCTATTATTCCACATTCTTCTACCAAATATATAGTGGTTAAAGGGCGTAATACCGGCTCCTACTGATGAGTCGCCAGTAAGCACGAAACGAATGTGCATGAGATTATACTTTCCGTTCATGCTGCCTTTGGTTTATCCTTCTGGTCACAACTGAACTAATTTGTTACTAGGTTCGCAAAACCTAATACATACTTGCATATATATTAGTTCTTCGCAACAAACAGTATTTAACTGTAATATATTGAATTGAATGATGTCATGCTTACCGCGAAATGTGATAACTGATATCGATGAAGGCCAGAGTGTATGGTTTAACTGGAGTAACAGGTGTTCGGAAATTGTTGTAATTCTCAATTTGGGTGAACTTAGCATAAATTTATATCCATCAGGTTGGTATCATGTACCGACTGGGAAACCATAGTGTTAGTATCCGGTACTCATCGATTTCAAAAAAGGTATCAGTTACTAACACAATGGCCATAGTGTTAGTATCCTTTACAGACTCGGTATATATATTATATAGTGTGAGTTAGCATTGAAGTCGCATTGTCGTTGACTTTAGATGATGTTAGCTTCACTATTACAGGTTTACACATTCGTCTAGGAGATTGTACTGTCCTATTATTCCACATTCTTCTACCAAATATATAGTGGTTAAAGGGCGTAATACCGGCTCCTACTGATGAGTCGCCAGTAAGCACGAAACGAATGTGCATGAGATATACTTTCCGTTCATGCTGCCTTTGGTTTATCCTTCTGGTCACAACTGAACTAATTTGTTACTAGGTTCGCAAAACCTAATACATACTTGCATATATATTAGTTCTTCGCAACAAACAGTATTTAACTGTAATATATTGAATTGAATGATGTCATGCTTACCGCGAAATGTGATAACTGATATCGATGAAGGCCAGAGTGTATGGTTTAACTGGAGTAACAGGTGTTCGGAAATTGTTGTAATTCTCAATTTGGGTGAACTTTAGCATAAATTTATATCCATCAGGTTGGTATCATGTACCGACTCGGAAACCATAGTGTTAGTATCCGGTACTCATCGATTTCAAAAAAGGTATCAGTTACTAACACAATAGCCATAGTGTTAGTATCCTTTACAGACTCGGTATATATATTATATAGTGTGAGTTAGCATTGAAGTCGTATTGTCGTTGACTTCAGATTATGTTAGCTTCACTATTACAGGTTTACACATTCGTCTAGGAGATTGTACCGTCCTATTATTCCACATTCTTCTACCAAATATATAGTGGTTAAAGGGCGTAATACCGGCTCCTACTGATGAGTCGCCAGTAAGCACGAAACGAATGTGCATGAGATTATACTTTCCGTTCATGCTGCCTTTGGTTTATCCTTCTGGTCACAACTGAACTAATTTGTTACTAGGTTCGCAAAACCTAATACATACTTGCATATATATTAGTTCTTCGCAACAAACAGTATTTAACTGTAATATATTGAATTGAATGATGTCATGCTTACCGCGAAATGTGATAACTGATATCGATGAAGGCCAGAGTGTATGGTTTAACTGGAGTAACAGGTGTTCGGAAATTGTTGTAATTCTCAATTTGGGTGAACTTTAGCATAAATTTATATCCATCAGGTTGGTATCATGTACCGACTCGGAAACCATAGTGTTAGTATCCGGTACTCATCGATTTCAAAAAAGGTATCAGTTACTAACACAATAGCCATAGTGTTAGTATCCTTTACAGACTCGGTATATATATTATATAGTGTGAGTTAGCATTGAAGTCGCATTGTCGTTGACTTTAGATTATGTTAGCTTCACTATTACAGGTTTATACATTCGTCTAGGAGATTGTACCGTCCTATTATTCCACATTCTTCTACCAAATATATAGTGGTTAAAGGGCGTAATACCGGCTCCTACTGATGAGTCGCCAGTAAGCACGAAACGAATGTGCATGAGATTATACTTTCCGTTCATGCTGCCTTTGGTTTATCCTTCTGGTCACAACTGAACTAATTTGTTACTAGGTTCGCAAAACCTAATACATACTTGCATATATATTAGTTCTTCGCAACAAACAGTATTTAACTGTAATATATTGAATTGAATGATGTCATGCTTACCGCGAAATGTGATAACTGATATCGATGAAGGCCAGAGTGTATGGTTTAACTGGAGTAACAGGTGTTCGGAAATTGTTGTAATTCTCAATTTGGGTGAACTTTAGCATAAATTTATATCCATCAGGTTGGTATCATGTACCGACTCGGAAACCATAGTGTTAGTATCCGGTACTCATCGATTTCAAAAAAGGTATCAGTTACTAACACAATGGCCATAGTGTTAGTATCCTTTACAGACTCGGTATATATATTATATAGTGTGAGTTAGCATTGAAGTCGTATTGTCGTTGACTTCAGATTATGTTAGTTTCACTATTACAGGTTTACACATTCGTCTAGGAGATTGTACCGTCCTATTATTCCACATTCTTCTACCAAATATATAGTGGTTAAAGGGCGTAATACCGGCTCCTACTGATGAGTCGCCAGTAAGCACGAAACGAATGTGCATGAGATTATACTTTCCGTTCATGCTGCCTTTGGTTTATCCTTCTGGTCACAACTGAACTAATTTGTTACTAGGTTCGCAAAACCTAATACATACTTGCATATATATTAGTTCTTCGCAACAAACAGTATTTAACTGTAATATATTGAATTGAATGATGTCATGCTTACCGCGAAATGTGATAACTGATATCGATGAAGGCCAGAGTGTATGGTTTAACTGGAGTAACAGGTGTTCGGAAATTGTTGTAATTCTCAATTTGGGTGAACTTTAGCATAAATTTATATCCATCAGGTTGGTATCATGTACCGACTCGGAAACCATAGTGTTAGTATCCGGTACTCATCTATTTCTAAAACGGTATCAGTTACTAACACAATAGCCATAGTGTTAGTATCCTTTACAGACTCGGTATAATATTATATAGTGTGAGTTAGCATTGAAGTCGTATTGTCGTTGACTTTAGATTATGTTAGCTTCACTATTACAGGTTTACACATTCGTCTAGGAGATTGTACCGTCCTATTATTCCACATTCTTCTACCAAATATATAGTGGTTAAAGGGCGTAATACCGGCTCCTACTGATGAGTCGCCAGTAAGCACGAAACGAATGTGCATGAGATTATACTTTCCGTTCATGCTGCCTTTGGTTTATCCTTCTGGTCACAACTGAACTAATTTGTTACTAGGTTCGCAAAACCTAATACATACTTGCATATATATTAGTTCTTCGCAACAAAACAGTATTTAACTGTAATATATTGAATTGAATGATGTCATGCTTACCGCGAAATGTGATAACTGATATCGATGAAGGCCAGAGTGTATGGTTTAACTGGAGTAACAGGTGTTCGGAAATTGTTGTAATTCTCAATTTGGGTGAACTTTAGCATAAATTTATATCCATCAGGTTGGTATCATGTACCGACTCGGAAACCATAGTGTTAGTATCCGGTACTCATCGATTTCAAAAAAGGTATCAGTTACTAACACAATGGCCATAGTGTTAGTATCCTTTACAGACTCGGTATATATATTATATAGTGTGAGTTAGCATTGAAGTCGTATTGTCGTTGACTTCAGATTATGTTAGCTTCACTATTACAGGTTTACACATTCGTCTAGGAGATTGTACCGTCCTATTATTCCACATTCTTCTACCAAATATATAGTGGTTAAAGGGCGTAATACCGGCTCCTACTGATGAGTCGCCAGTAAGCACGAAACGAATGTGCATGAGATTATACTTTCCGTTCATGCTGCCTTTGGTTTATCCTTCTGGTCACAACTGAACTAATTTGTTACTAGGTTCGCAAAACCTAATACATACTTGCATATATATTAGTTCTTCGCAACAAACAGTATTTAACTGTAATATATTGAATTGAATGATGTCATGCTTACTGCGAAATGTGATAACTGATATCGATGAAGGCCAGAGTGTATGGTTTAACTGGAGTAACAGGTGTTCGGAAATTGTTGTAATTCTCAATTTGGGTGAACTTTAGCATAAATTTATATCCATCAGGTTGGTATCATGTACCGACTCGGAAACCGTAGTGTTAGTATCCGGTACTTATCGATTTAAAAAAGGTATCAGTTACTAACACAATAGCCATAGTGTTAGTATCCTTTACAGACTCGGTATATATATTATATAGTGTGAGTTAGCATTGAAGTCGTATTGTCGTTGACTTCAGATTATGTTAGCTTCACTATTACAGGTTTACACATTCGTCTAGGAGATTGTACCGTCCTATTATTCCACATTCTTCTACCAAATATATAGTGGTTAAAGGGCGTAATACCGGCTCCTACTGATGAGTCGCCAGTAAGCACGAAACGAATGTGCATGAGATTATACTTTCCGTTCATGCTGCCTTTTGTTTATCCTTCAAGAAACAATGTCCAGATGTTTTGCCACGGACGGGACTCGCAGTCGGTGACTCTATACACTAGGCCATCCTGCCGCACACTTTTCAAAAACGCTTTTTCATCTTTGCACATAGGAATGGTGCTATGAAGCACTGGTTCCAAATATAATGGGCAAGCGCACATCAGTCATGACTTATTCGTTCAGTATACCCTCAGTGTCTAATCCTTCTGCCTAAGTAGACCATTATTGTTGGTGTCAGAATCTAAACCACACGCTTTAACCGAAATAAAAAACAAAAGGGTGTCTGCGATCCACAGATAAAACCAATGACCAAGAATTGGTTGATGAGGCTAACCGCACCCCAGACGAGGTATACGCAGCTCTATCAATGACATGGTCACCATTTTTTATTCGTACCGCACGTTAAAGTTAGGCCTGAGCGCGTCTGTGACTTACGCTTTCGGTGCCACTGGTGCTGAGTGTTAGAGAAGCTGCTCCGATTGCTATTTGTTAAACCACGCAGAAAGCGAAATTTGGTTTCCAACGTGGTACTTTTCCGAGTAGAAGAAGGAGCTACGGATGCGCGCGAAGACACACCACGCTCACAGCTTACTTCGCTAGTAAAAGAACAGGCATCATCAAGATTATCATCATTGTTAGCCGTTTTGACGATGCTATCAACCTTTTTCGCCTCGTCGTTATCTTTAACAATAGAAAAAACAATTTTCAACACAAAATGAGAAAAAGCAATAGAATTAAATAATTGAAAAATATCTCGTTCTCATTAATAATACCACTATCAGTTTCGCAAAGATCCGATTGATCCCCATTTCCAAATACGCATCTGTTTTGTCTTCGATCAGGCTGAGTGCGTATTCATCTATTTCTTCCGAAGGCTTCAACATCGTTCAATGTATGCGAGACTGCTAGAGGTGAGAGCCGCATATCTAACTTTGTTTTCCATTTATATTCAATACGGTTTGATCCTCGA
>JAQBSW010015350.1:0-10009 GCA_029291075.1 Eudiplozoon nipponicum | reverse complement strand
TGAGCTGCCTTTTTAAATTCACGCTGGGCTAGGAGCTTTATGTCCGTGGGAAGAGCGTTGAGTACACTAGTTGCTTTGGAGAAGAGGTAGATTGTAGAGAAAGATATTTCCTCCGACAAAATTAAAGTGACATTTATTGATAAATTTAAACCACCATGGCTGATTGTAACGAATTTTATTTTAAAAAGTTATTCGTTTATTTTTTAGAACATTTTTTGCTTAAATACTTGACAGTATATATACTTTTGTATTGTGCGTAATTTCAGTTTTGATTATTTGTACGTGACTGGCCTGACTTTCCTTGGCAAGCTGCATTTTTTTCATTTCTCCAATTTACGCTGATAATTACTCGATTCTCACAATAAAAACCTGTTATCATTTTGTCTTTTGAATCGTTCATATTGGGGACGTTCTGGAATAGGTAATTTAATAATTCTGTTTTTCATGTCTTATTTATTTCAAGGTAATTTGATCGGGTGTTTTGCTACGCTAGAAGTACACATTCCGTTTGCCTAACACAAAATATCAAATGGTTATTTAAGTACGATCAGCATGGAAGCTAATCATAAGTTTGAGGACACAAGAAAATTAGCTCAAGATATGACAGGCATGAATAAAATAGATGTGAACGAGAGTACTAACTTATTAGATTCAATTATACAATTAAGGACTGAACACGACTTGGCTTCTATGGGGTTCTCAGACAATAATAGGTTAGGAGCCTCTACATCAATAGTGTGCAAGTAGCCAATCAGGGCTATTTGAGTACGGTGAATTTTGCATGCAAGTCAGTTGTCGCGTTTGCCTTCTAATGTGCGTTTCTCCTTCATGCTCTCTGCTGTCGTGACATACGCTATTTTTTGGGCTTGTTTCACACACATTGGCAATTTTAGTCACGTTAATCTTGTTGCTCTACAACTAGAGAGACGTGCCAGTTACTGCAGAACTTCAACGAGTTTACTCAGCGGGATTTCAACGCCACAACAGAAGTAACCACAACCCAAGTCAACGAGAGCTGGTCTCAAGTGTCTAGGAGTACATCTGGACACTGTTACACTAACTGACCATCTCGGCATTTGCCAGCGAACGCAAGGGCCCCAAAACAGTACAAACTCAGTGTTTCAGCACTCTAACTAACTTTGTAACGTCGTACGGCATTTACATGAAGCTCGGGCGTTGACAGGTGAAACTGACTACATTTATTTAAAATAAAATTATGTGCATCTAGACTATACTTCCAGACTTAAATCTGCTCGTATAACCAGTTTAATAACGCTTCTAACGAAGGCCACTAATACTGTCGATAATGATGTAAAACGCCCGGCTTCAAGAAAATGCCATGCGACGTTACGAAAGGGTTTAGTGCCGTAGAGGCTTAGACAGTTACTGTTGATGGCTCATTTTAGGGCCGGTAATTGAGTTGTCCGGAGAATTCCGAGAAAGTTAGGTATTGTAGCAGTGTCTAGAAGTACTCCTAGACACTTGAAACCGGCTGTGGTTGACTGGTTGGTGTTCCTCCGTTGTCGCGTCGAAACCAAAAGGTTTGTTGTTGTGTGATGGTTCGGAAATGTCTTGTTGGAGATCTGCGGCAACACCGTGGTGACTGACACACGTAGAAGTCCAATAAATAGATGATAGGTCCTTTGGTGTGAGAAAAATCCCTGATGTCTAGGTGGTACAACATAAATAATGCTAATCCAGAAGTCAGTGTTGGCTAACAGTCAATGTGACGCGAGACAGAAGCACATATTATGTACAGCAGAAATCAAACGTGCTAATGAAAAGCATGGTAAATGCACCGAGTTTATTTAGAGTTGAAATCGAAAGCTTGCAAGTCATAAGTTAACGGCAAAATTCGCTTGTTTTACGTGGTGCCACGTAAATTAAATTTGAATTTCATTTAGGCAATATGTCGGCGAATTGTTCTTGAGCCGTTACAATGATATTTCCACCGACAAAAATGAAGCTACGGTTTATTGATTAGTTTAAACATCTATAACGGCTCAGAAAAATTCACCGTTATATTGCCTAAATGCAAATCAAAATTCCATTAGGCGGCACCAATTGAAACAAGCGAAATTTGCCGTTAGTCAATGGCGTGCGGGCTTTCGTTTTCAAACCTATATATAATAATGATATTATTATCTAAAAAATAATAATATAAGCACGGTGCATTTACCTTGCTTGTCATTAGCATGTTTGATTTCTACGGTGCTCTACGTGCGCTTTCTGTCTCGCATCATATTGAATGTTCGCCTACGCTAACTTCTGAACTAGTATCATTTAAGCTGTGTCAACTAGTCACTGGAATTTTCTGTCACGCCAATCTTGTTGCTGCACAACTAGTGAAACGGATCGATCATCTATTTGTTGGATATCTACGTGTGACAGTCACCACGATTTTGCAGCATATCTTCAACAAGACACATCAACCATCACTCTGGATTCGAAGCCACAATGGAGGAACATCTGTTAGTCAACCAGTCTCGGTCTCAAGTGTCTAAAAATACTTCTAGGCACTTATACACTTCCTAAATTTTTTGGCATTTGCCGGAGAACGCAATTACCGGTCCTAATAAAGGCCACCAACAGAAAATGTATGTCAGATTTCACTGCTCTGCACCTCTTTTGTAACGCCTCACGGCATTTACTTGCAGACGGGGCGTTTACAAATTGGCGATCACGTCATGATCCTGAGAACAGTACTGTTACTAGACTTGTATATACATCACAAAACCTTTGGCATAAATACAATAAACTGCGTTTCTTTTTTATATATTATCGTGGGAATACAGTAAATCGACGTCAGCACACAAAACCATCTCATTTTTTCGGAGGATGTGCTATTGCATAAAAGCTTTCCATTTGAACCAGTGGACTGGTGCCTATATGAATCCAATAAGAGTATCTTTCTTAAGTCAAGGTCTTCTAGGTATATTTTTTGTTGGGAAGAAAATTATTTTTGAGAGAAATTTTTCTGTTGTTCAAAACCTATTTTTCCTTCGTACAAACTGTACCAAACTATGGATTTCGTCAATGAATTGCTTAAAACGTTTCCTGTGAAACAGACTTGTGATTTTGTAGAAGCATTACACAGATTTGGATTCTAACTTTGGGAAGCAGTGATCGTAAGTTTTCTGTGCCTGTCGCAGCTCATCTCTGCTTCAATTTCAACTGTGGAAGTAGATTTTATACGCGTTTTGTATTAGATTTATTTTTTATAGAGCACGTATGTTTTTAAAATTTTCTTTCTTTCTATATATATATATATATATATAGTCCTTTATGCATTTTGATACACCCACTAGTCTCACATCTGATGACGCTTAGCTATACTTCTAAAGAGATGCACCAGATTTGAGTAAAATTATTGGAAGAATCGTCAACGACAGGATACATACTAATATACCACAGGCCAACACCGTTCAAATCAGAATAAAACGACAATCGAGAGTACCCGTCATTCAGCGTCGATATTTTCCAAAACGTTGGTGCTTTAATCACCAAAACTATTTTTGTAGCTGTCGAAATTGCCTGCATTGTTTGGAGAACTTAACAAACGGATACTAGTGTCCTTCCTTAGATGATCAAAATCACTAACAACAGTTTCTTCTTGTGCGGGACAATTGATAGCACTCGTAAGTCGGTAAAATCTTGAATCATGTCCACTTTCAGGTGCAAAGATTGTTTGCCTTGATTGATGGGTTCTCACTTGTCCCTACGTTTTTGAGTTCATCATCAAGAAAATGCGGTCAAATCCACAACAAAAAGGACAGCACCGAGCAAAAATTTCATCATTTAAGAACATCAGTTTCTCTTTTTCACGTACAAATTTTCCAACACCTAAAGATGCAAGAACGTGTTAGGTGTTGCGAACCTAGTAACAAATTAGTTAGCTAGTGAACAAAGACAGCATTAATGGAAAGTAGAGTCTCATGCACGTTAGTTTCTTGCTTACTGGCGACTCATTATTAGGAGCCGGTATTACGCCTTTAACCACTATATATTTGGGTGAGGTATGTGGGATAATAGGACTGTACAATCTCAAATATAATGTGATTAAAGTGTGTAATATCGGCTCTTTCTGATGAGTCGTAAGTAAGCAAGAAACGAAAGTGCCTGACATTATATTTTCTAGTTACAACTGAACTAATTTGTTACTAGGTTTGCAATACCTCACACATACTTGCATATATATTAATTCTCAAGTACATGATGTGTTCCCAATAAGGACGAAACCGGTCTACTGGATGAAATGCCTTTTCTACACAATACAATTCTTAGTTTATACTGACATATGTAAGTAATTAATGGGTCAGGTGCTAATATCAAGGTTGCAACCTTGATTATAATAATTGATTTCACCACCCGCGCAACCAATGTTCGTTTAATTATATAAATGTTCATTCCAATACCACTTCCCCATGTAGTGTGGTGTCTGTTCAGTAATGAAAGACTGGGGATGGTTAGTTGGAAATTGAGGTCTAAATGGATGTCATATGAGCTCCACCTAAAGGAAAAATAGACTAACCAAGTTACATTAGTTAGTATATAACTGAAAATTGTGTGCAGTGTAGTGTGCAGCAGGATGGCTCAGTGGTTAGAGCACCAGATTCCGAAGCAGACGTGCCCAGGTTCGAGTCCTGTCCGCGGCAAATTCTGGCCAGTACATCATGAGTTCTCAATAAGGATGAAACCGGTCTTCTGGATGAATTGCCTTTTCTACACTATAGAATTCTTAGTTTATACTGACATATGTAAGTAATTAATGTATCAGGTGCTTATATCAAGATCGCAAAATTGATTATAATAATTGTTATCACCACCCGCGCAACCAATGTTCGTTTAATTATATAAATGTTCATTTCAATACCACTTCCCCATGTAGTGTGGTGTCTGTTAAGTAATGACAGATTGGGGATGGTTAGTTGGAACTTTGGGTCTAAATGGATGCCATATGAGCTCCACCTAAAGGAAAAATAGACTAACCAAGTTGCATTAGTTAGTACATAACTGAAAATTGTGTGTAGTGTAGTGTGCGGCAGGATAGCTCAGTGGTTAGAGCACCAGATTCCGAAGCAGACGTGCCCAGGTTCGTATCCTGTCCGCGGCAAATTCTGGCCAGTACTTGATGAGTTCCCAATAAGGACGAAACCGGTCTACTGGATGAATTGCCTTTTCTACACTATACAATTCTTAGTTTATACTGACATATGTAAGTAATTAATGGGTCAGGTGTTTATATCAAGACCGCAACCTTGATTATAATAATTGTTATCACCACCCGCGCAACCAATGTTCGTTTAATTATATAAATGTTCATTTCAATACCACTTCCCCATGTAATGTGGTGTCTGTTCAGTAATGACAGATTGGGATGGTTAGTTGGAACTTTGGGTCTAAATGGATGCCATATGAGCTCCACCTAAAGGAAAAATTGACTAACCAAGTTACATTAGTTAGTATATAACTGAAAATTGTGTGTAGTGTAGTGTGCGGCAGGATAGCTCAGTGGTTAGAGCACCAGATTCCGAAGCAGACGTGCCCAGGTTCGTATCCTGTCCGCGGCAAATTCTGGCCAGTACTTGATGAGTTCCCAATAAGGACGAAACCGGTCTACTGGATGAATTGCCTTTTCTACACTATACAATTCTTAGTTTATACTGACATATGTAAGTAATTAATGGGTCAGGTGTTTATATCAAGACCGCAACCTTGATTATAATAATTGTTATCACCACCCGCGCAACCAATGTTCGATTAATTATATAAATGTTCATTTCAATACCATTTCCCCATGTAATGTGGTGTCTGTTCAGTAATGACAGATTGGGCATGGTTAGTTGGAACTTTGGGTCTAAATGGATGCCATATGAGCTCCACCTAAAGGAAAAATTGACTAACCAAGTTACATTAGTTAGTGTATAACTGAAAATTGTGTGTAGTGTAGTGTGCGGCAGGATAGCTCAGTGGTTAGAGCACCAGATTCCGAAGCAGACGTGCCCAGGTTCGTATCCTGTCCGCGGCAAATTCTGGCCAGTACTTGATGAGTTCCCAATAAGGACGAAACCGGTCTACTGGATGAATTGCCTTTTCTACACTATACAATTCTTAGTTTATACTGACATATGTAAGCAATTAATGGGTCAGGTGTTTATATCAAGACCGCAACCTTGATTATAATAATTTTTATCATCACCCGCACAACCAATGTTCGTTTAATTATATAAATGTTCATTCCAATACCACTTCCCCATGTAGCGTGGTGTCTACTCACTAATGACAGATTGAAAATGGTTATTTGGAACTTTGTGTCTAAATATATGCCACATGATCTCCACCTACAGGAAAAATAGACTAACCAAGTTACATTAGTTAGTATATAACTGAAAATTGTTTGGTGTGCAGTGTGCGGCAGGATGGCTCAGTGGTAAGAGCACCAGATTCCGAAGCAGACGTGCCCAGGTTCGAATCCTGTCCGCGGCAAATTCTGGCCAGTACATGATGAGTTCCCAATAAGGACGAAACCGGTCTACTGGATGAATTGCCTTTTCTACACTATACAATTCTTAGTTTATAGTGACATATGTAAGTAATTAATGGGTCAGGTGTTTATATCAAGACCACAACCTTGATTATAATAATTGTTATCACCACCCGCGCAACCAATGTTCGTTTAAAGAGAACAATTGTTTTTTTCTTTACAGCCTGTTACAAATGAAATCATATAATGCAATATATCACAGGCGTATGGGAATGTGTTATATTGTTTATTATAACATTATTTAACAAGTGATTGTACTTGTTCATTTATGCAAACCTAAGAATTAGTCTTTCCTAAATATCACAACCAGGTAGAAAAGAGAAATCTTACTTGCTTTCGCACACCTCTTAGTAACACAGTCATGCCTACAAACATGACAAGAATAACCTATGTTAAATCCCAATTCACAAAGAGGTAGTTAAAGGTAAACAGCATTAATTGTCTTTCCATACTAACTGGGTGAGGCATGAGAAAATACAGAAATTAAGCTACTAATGCGATTTTTTACATACTCCTTTTAAGACTTGCACACTGAACTTGGCAGAGAAAGAAAAAAGGCTGAAATCTAGTTAGTCTGCGCAAAATGTGTATGGAGCCACATTATCTGCAGTGCTCACACCGTCATGCGAAAATGCATTCACCTGGTTTTTTCGGCAAGATATAAATAGTTCAAAGAAACAACCAAACAGATTAAATAGTCGCAAACTGTCTGTTGTGGCAACTAATATATATATATATATATATATATATATATATATATATATATATATATATATATATATATCCGTCGTAAAGTCCATCCCCTCCTCAAAGTGGTACGACGGTGTCAACCATGTCTCGATGGCCGATCGTACATGGGCTAACGGGGCTATGGCGGTGGTGTCACCAGGGCGTGGTGGATTTCCGACCGGCAATCCAATCTCCTATAAAATACCACATGAGCCCGACGACGGCACCATGACTCGGCGTGTGTTCCCCGCCACAAAAGGGTTCAACAGCCACAGGATTACATGGACTTCTGGACAGTGCCCCGTACTTCCGAATGGCGAATGAGCTATCAACAGCCACCGGCAACCATGCAACTTACTGCTGCCTTGCAGACTGCGCTTGGATGTGCAAAGGTTCGAGGTGCGTCCTCGATCAAAAAGCCGAATGGTGAGGGGACACCACTTGTACCAAATTCCCGAGAAACTCCATGAAGGAGCCGGCTTATCCTCCAAAATGAGTCAGCCGCAGTAAAGAAAGATATATATATATATATATATATATATATATATATATATATATATATATGTGTGTGTGTGTGTGCGTGTGTGTGTGGCGAAAGCTACAAACAGCTAATGTTCGTGACTGCATATAAGTTGTGCAACCGACATTTCCAATCAAGTAAAATGTATGCAAAGCTACAAGAGGTGAGAGCCGCATATCTAACTTTGATTTCCATATATATTCAATGGGGTTTTATCCTCGCTAGTCAGTTTTCCGTCGTACTCTGATGATGATCATAGAAGGTCGAAACGCGTCAGTGCGTGCAACTGGCGGTAGTTTTGCTATGTTGTCTGACGACTGGTTAAATACAATGGAATTGTGTGGCAATAGCCACCTTTAAGACAAAGAACGAACAAAGGGTCTTATCTAGGGCGGACATTATTTCAACAGAAATTCCTCGCAGAAGCGCCGTATAAGGATGAAGCACTCAGCCCAATGATAAAAGCAGATTGCGAGCCGAATTGAACATAAATTAATTATTATATGTCAATTTGTTTTATTAAATCAATGCTTGATATGCGAGCAAAATACCATATATAATTGAGTAAAAATAAAGCATGTGTAGTACATCTACAAATGGTTTCTGATGGGTTAGAAACGTTGATTCAAGGACTGCGCAAATCAACAATTTAACTGCAGAATTAGGCATAATTAAGTCTCGTTTAGACGATACACTGATAATAAGCACAGACGATATCCGAGTGCATGGCCCATCCAATATAGGTGGATACAAAAAATTGGTGTTTACTTCAAGCTCACAAACCCAACAGAGTGGCGCTAACAGTATCAAAACCATAATGACCGGA
Organism: Eudiplozoon nipponicum; assembly: GCA_029291075.1. Taxonomy (NCBI): domain Eukaryota; kingdom Metazoa; phylum Platyhelminthes; class Monogenea; order Mazocraeidea; family Diplozoidae; genus Eudiplozoon; species Eudiplozoon nipponicum. Next base: position 1,390 of record JAQBSW010015350.1, on the reverse strand, counting down.
ACACTATCGCAATATACGTTTAAACATCTAACTAACAAGAATAGTATATTTACTAGAAAAGGCACAACTATAGACGGTTAAGCGTTTGCTGTCCTGACGATTTTCATCGTCATAGGCTAAATCTTCATTATTTCAAAAGCCCAATCCAGCCGCCTTTTTCCCAGGATTTAACCACATTCGCAACAAGAGAAAAAAGTCACCATTAAAAAATAACCAAGTTTTAAAAGACTGAGGAATCCACAAAAAATGAAACCATTATCTCAGAGGAATGCATATCCTATGTTTAGTTAAAACTGCATTTAATACCAATTTATCTACGACTGATAAAAATGTTAGTGAGTAGATTAAAGCCTAAACGTGTGCTTGAATTTAATTAGTCGGTCACCAGACAATAGGTTTTCTATGTTGTGCGACTGATGTTTACATCAAGCTCGCAAAATTTATTTAAATAATTCAATTCTGATTAACAAACATTTTAATAAGATACGCACTATGTAATTGATGAGCACCCGTGTTTATTCTCATTGATGCACTCAAGATACATAACGTGCATACGGCCGGTACACCGCCGTGGGTCCTTATGAGAGCTCTTCACATGATCTCAGAAAATAAAATATGAATTTTTAAGTACTTCAACTTGGTAGACCAACACACGGAACCATTGACTTCGCTGATGGGAGTAAGGCTAAGCACAATATTCAAGTTTGATGTGCCTCTCACCAGGCAGTAGGATCGGTTTCGTCATTTACCTGGCAGCGTGCGAGCGTCAAAAATTTTCTGACAACGCAAAGGCGACTAACTGAAGAAGGTTGACTAACTTGCGAAAAACTATCATCTAACAATGGCATGATTGAGAATGCCTGCCCCAAATAAAAATTCAGATAATCAAAATAATATCACGTAAGCGAGCACTTGTTTGTTTCCCTACCTGAGCGCGTCCAAGAACTACACGAACCCCACTAACATTGCCGTTCTGTAAACTGACCAGAAATCTTAACAGCTTGTCGCAGCCATGGCCTCTAAAAGAATAATTTAAAAGGTAAAACTACATAGAATCATGGAAAAAATAGCTCACGAAGTAAAATCTAAAGCGACAGCATGATCCATTTTCAATACTTGCTTAAATTATTCAAAGTTATATGTAGTATTTTGTCCTAAATAAAAATAAAGAACAATATTGTAAAAAAGAAGAAGAGCTCCTGGCTATGTATGCTTTGTTTATCTTGAAATTGGTTACTCATGACAAATAAAAGAAAACTAGCATTGCTTCTAGAAATAACACCTGAAAATTTCCAAGTTAAAAAAATAACCTATTAGCTGTCATCAGTTTAGCTACGCTTTATTGAATAAGATCTCTCATCAGTTATGGCTAATTTTTTTCGTTTCAGTA
>JAQBSW010015349.1:0-10015 GCA_029291075.1 Eudiplozoon nipponicum | reverse complement strand
ATATATGGAAATAAAAAATTAACATAGTAGATATTTTGTTATTATTTACAAGACATGCCGTTTCATATAGAACAATACTATGTAACGTTTCAATACTTTACTTGAGTAATATAATACTCAAATAACAAATAGTTATGAAAATTTTAGTTATACATGTAGACGATCATTAATTGCGCGGGTAGTGGTAACATTCTTTTAAAGTAAGTCTGCTGATTTTAGATTAACGCCTATCATATTTAATTCAACTAGTCGCACAAAGCTAAATTACCATCATTTTCACGTATTTACAGGTATTGCCCTGACACGATCAACAGAAGAAATGGACGAAAAACTGACTAATTATGATCAAGACACAAAACCTTAATAAAGTATGAAGAATCAGATACTCAACTCTCAGCCAAATTAGCCTTGCAAAAATTTTACTCAAATTTAATTGCTACGCAATCATGAACTTAAAATTCTTACTCGTGAAATTTTAGCTCCATATGTCAATTTTCAACTGTGTCCAGATTGAGATTTTAAAACTGAGACTTGGAATTTTGAAACACAACAGTTATTGTGATCAAGTTTGTGGCTATGGTTTATCCTTCTGGTCGTGTTTGAAATAGCTTGTTATTAGATGCGCAACACCTAATACACAATTGCATATATATTAGCTCTCCGCAACAAACATTTATATATATCTAATTGAATTGTATCATGATTACCGCGAAAAATGATAAACGATATCTATTAAGGCCAGAGTTTATGGATTTGCTGGAATAAAAAGCGTTCAGAATTAGCTGCAATTCTCAATTCAACATATTTCGTTTAAAGCATTTTTATTTCAAGTCTGAAAATTGTAAGAAAATACTAGTTGTTTATAGAAAAATTATTTCAAAATTAAATTGAATAATCACCTGATCCAATATGTTCATTTGTCAGTATAAGCTAAGTATTGTATAATGTAGAAACGGAAATTCTTCAAGCAGACTGGTTTCGTCCTCATTGGGAACTCATCTCGTTCTTCCAGAATTTGCCGCGGACGAAATCAGTCTACTGGGTGAATTTCCTTTTCTACATTATAAAATACTTTTTTATACTGACAAATATATGTATATAATGGGTCAGGTGCTTATATCACGATCGCATCTTAATTAAATTAATTTTTTTCACCGCCTGCACAACCAATATTCGTTTAACTAAATTGATTAGTTCGGCTATTCGGAATATCTCTCAATCAGGTCACCAAAATTTAAAAACAATTTTTTTATCTTTCGAAAAACGTAAATTCATCGAAGTGCCGAAATCTAGGACATACGAGTTCAGTCAAGATGCATGGAGTTTATTACAGAAAGCTGTTTAGATGATAGCAGAAAGAGATTGAATAATTTCAAATGGAATCTCCGAATTGCTGTTAGTGCATGCAGCAGATCCAGCAGTTTAATCATTTCAGTTTAAAAACACGCAGACGAAAAAACATACATTTATATTTTTAATTTCAGAATCACTTGACTGTCTCGAAATTGGTTTGATTATTTAAATGGAAACAAAAGCATTTCAAAATTTTCGAAATAATGAATGTAAAAAAATTAAAGAAATATTTAAATATTATTAACTGTATACAATTTCAAATTTAATTTCTGAATTCAAGAAATTATTTAAAAATATTCACAATGAGCTTTGCTAACATGCTATATCAACTTAAATTACAAGCAGAATAATGTTTATTTTTAAAACGCGAGAAAAATTAATGAAAATAAACAATTTTAAATAAAAGACACTTGTCATTTGAGCCGAAGTTATTTTGAAATTAATAAACAATTATACATATATGAATTCAAAAACCGCACCCCAGGAAGCTGCACGAGTAAACATCTTCTTACAAGGGTAACTCTACTTATTGTATTGCTAACGTTAATGCCAGAGCTGAAATACAAATTACGACAGAATTTCACCTACTCACCATGCCATTGAAATGCGAATACGAAAATCTACTTTTTTGGCTCGCATTTAACAACGTCATGATAGGTTCTCTATATTCAATTAAGGTAGGGTGTGTGATTTGTTGGTGAATTAGAATAAACAAGTTAGTCATCTTGTTTAAAAACATTATAGATGAGCGACAAAAATGGGTCTCACAGGAAGTGGTCGATGTATTACTGCACATGTTAGCATCACTGGTGCGTATGATTGCTGACATAAACACACAGGTTTTGCACTAAAATTCCACGTTATCCTTTAACACCGACAGTGCCAGTCATGTTCAATCACGCCTGAGTAGTTAAAGCAAGCCTCTTTTTAGAAGAAGGAACTTGTTTTCATTATTTAAATGACTTTAAAAAATGTGGAAGAGAAAACTTTAACAATTAAAAAAAATGTCTAATATAAATCATAACTCTTGCAAATTAGCAAATAATTATTGTACGTTTAATGCCATATTTAAAATAATTAACTTTTAAATACTTTTAGCTTTTATGCTATGAATATATAAATCAATTATATATACAAAAGTATATATAGTTAGGTTGTCAGTAAAAACTAACTATTGAATAATATAGTAAATGAAATTTATCAAATTGACCAGGTTCGTCGTAATAGGCCTCTCATCATGTAGTTGTCAGAATTGATGTTGCCGAGGCTCAAATCTTCGCGCGTTACCCTAGGAGTATAGCAACTCATTCATTACGCCACCCAAACTGCGTATTACATGCAATTTGAAGTTCAATATAAATATATATGTTTTTGGTCAGTCTATCCTTGAGGTGCATCCTAATCTGTATCACTTTCCATCTTGCGTTAAAGGTAGCTATCACAGATCTTTCATTATAAAACAAACACCATGACACCAGTGGAAGAGACCTTGAAGCACAAGATAAATATTTGATTGCTGACAGTGCAAAGTAAACAATGCATACGATAGCAACCGCGGTTGATCAAGTAGACCTGTTTCGAACTTATTATACATTTCTCAAGCACTTTCCAGGGCTCATAAAAGGATGTAACCTACAGAGTTCTAAAACTAATCTGCTGCGCCACCCAAATCGCGCTCTGCATGCCATTTTTAGTCACATACTAACAGATGTTTTGGTAGCGCTTTATATATAAAATTCCATTTGGCCAATTCTGCTCATTCATTACAGAGAGCACCTTACCGTGTGCTGAAGTAATATTGAATCACAATATTATGTCAGGATTTCCTTGTATATAAACTGTCAGTATAGGCTAAACCTTGCATACAGTATCAAATTTAATTAATTAAATAGACAGTTTACGTCCTTATTCAGCCATCATGATGTAGTTGCAGGATCTGTAGCGGTCAGACCTCGAACCAATGAACATTTGCTTCAGAGTATTGCAAATCCTCTACTACCCTATCCAAGCTTCGTACTATACGCAACCAGCCAGTTCATATTAGATTAATGTACAAAGATCTTTTGTTTATTTAACTTCGATTACAGTGTATCGTGGCTGAGAGCTTTTGCTATCCATTTCGTTCTTTGATTTTAAGAAAATCTGTAAATCCACAAGGTTTGGAGTATGATATTTATAAAAAAACGTGTTCAATTATAATGGAATATTCTTCCATTTGCTAGCAAAGTTTGGCTTTAAATACTCGTGAATTTTCTTTTCGGAAATCAGTCATTCTGACCTATATGGAGTACTGAGAATTTATAGCTTATAAATAAAATAAAAGGTATTGGATTGTTCGATTGCTAGGAGCTAATCTTGTGCATTCAGTAGGCTTTTCGTTGTATGAACAAAAAGCTTTCCAATACAATTTAACAATAATTGATTGCGCCGGTGGTGGTAACAATTCTTTAAATCAAGTTTGCGAGCTTGAAGTGCGTTGCGGTTGCGGTAGATTTGCTATGTTATTCGACAACTTGTTAAATACAATGCGATTGGTGTTTACTTAAAGCTCGCAAACTTGATTTAAAGAATTGTTATCACCACCCGCGCAATCAATTATTTTTAAGTTTTATTGCCTATATATGTATATGTGGCGAAAGCTGCGAACAGTTAATGTTCGTGATTGCATAGAAATTGTGCAGCCGACATTTCCAGTCAAGTTCAATGTATACAAGACTGCTATAGGTGAGAGCCGCATATCTAAATTTGATTTCCATATATATTCAATGCGGTTTGATCCTCGATAGTCAGTTTGCCGTCTTACTCTGATGATGATCAAGGAAGGTCGAAACGCTTCAGTGCGTTGCGGCTGGCGGTAGTTTGGTTATGTTTCCTTCAAGCTCGCAAACTTGATTTAAAAATTTTTCAGATAAATTAATTCATTTGTGACCAGAAGGATAAACCAAAGACAGCATGAACGGAAAGTATAATCTCATGTACATTCGTTTCGTGCTTACTGGTGACTCATAAGTAGGAGCCGTTAATACGCCCTTTAACTACTATATATTTGATCGAAGAATGTGGAATAATAGGACGTTAGAATCTCTTAGACGAATGTGTAAATCTGCAATAGTGAAACTAACATCATATAAAGTCAACGACAATGCGACTTCAACGCTAACTCACACTATATAATGTATATACCGAGTCTGTAAAGTATATTAACACTATGGCTATTGTGTTAGTAACCGATACCAACATTATTGTACAGAAGAGGTTCATGGTACTAACACTATGGTTTCCGAGTCGGCACATGATACCAACCTGATGAATATCAATTTATGCTAAAGTTCACCCAAATTGAGAGTTACAACAATTTCTGAACACCTGTTCCTCCAGTAAATCCATACACTCTGGCCTTGATCGATATCAGTCATCACATTTCACGGTAAGCATGACATCATTCAATTCAATATATTACAGTTAAACATTGTGCTTATTTTAAAGAACTAATATATATGCAAGTATGTATTAGGTGTTGCGAACCTAGTAACAAATTAGTTCATTTGTGACCAGAAGATAAACCAAAGACAGCATGAACGGAAGTATAATCTCATGCAATAATATTCGTTTTGTGCTTACTGGTGACTCATCATAGGAGCCGGTATTACGCCCTTTAACTACTGTATATTTGGTAGAAGAATGTGGAATAATAGGACGGTAAATCTCCTAGACGAATGTGTAAACCTGTAATAGTGAAGCTAACATAATCTAAAGTCAAAGACAATGCGACTTCAATGCTAACTCACACTATATAATATATATACCGAGTCTGTAAAGGATACTAACACTATGGCTATTGTGTTAGTAACCGATACCAACATTATTGTATCGAAAAGGTACATGGTACTAACACTATGGTTTCTGGCTCCTACTCGATGAGTTGCCTGTAAGCACGAAACGAATGTGCATGAGATTAGTTTTCCGTTCATGCTGTCTTTGGTTTAACCTTCTGGCTGTACAAATGAACTAATTTGTTGCTAGGTTCGCAACACCTAATACATACTTGCATATATATTAGCTCTTCGCAACAAACAGTATTTAGCTTTCAAATAGTCACTTATTTTTTAATTCGACAAATATGTATTTCGAATGGTACGTCCTCTTGAAAATATAAATAATCAAATATCGTTCCTTGGTTGGGTAATGCTTCACAGATACTTCGTATTTGTTTATAGATACTGTTTTCATTAATAAAGTTTTCGGGACACTAATTTGGTAGTAAAGCGTGTTGAGCGTGGCAAAATCATTGAATTGGAATTAATTCAATGCCGCGTTTTGCGTACGCGGGTTATAGTTGTACACGGGCAGTTACACAAAGATCCGATTCTTCACACTTTCCGATTTTGTTTTGTCTTTGATCGGGAAGAATTCTTTTTTTTAACTGGAAATGCGGTTCTATCACATCTTTTTTTAGAACCGCATTTCCAGTTGAAAAAAAAGAATTCAACCCGATCAAAGACAAAACAAAATCGGAAAGTGTGAAGAATCGGATCTTTGTGTAACTGCCCGTGTACAACTATTACCTGCGTACGCAAAACGCGGCATTGAATTAATTGAATTGTACACACCGCAACAAAATTTCAAAAAAATAATTGAATTGGAATACCCAATAATAGATTTCTTCATTCTAGAACTTTTTCTGAAAATTTGGATGGCGCTATGTTAGTGGTTATAATATCCAGTTCAGGTCTGCTTCCGAAATATGTGCAATTTTAGACAACCATCTTTCTGTCTCAATATCAAAGAAAGATGGTGCATCATATTGAACATTTTTCGCTCTTGCAAGTAGAATGAATATCATTTTTCATGCTATTAAAATCTTTAATTATGCCCTGTATAGCTGCATTTTCGATTCATCAACGTAACTCTAGTATTACTATTAAATACTGTTTGTTGCGAAGAACTAATATATATGCCAGTATGTATTAGGTTTTGCGAACCTAGTAACAAATTAGTTCAGTTGTGACCAGAAGGATAAACCAAAGGCAGCATGAACGGAAAGTTTAATCTCATGCACATTCGTTTTGTGCTTACCGGCGACTCATCAGTAGGAGCCGGTATTACGCCCTTTAACCACTATATATTTGGTAGAAGAATGTGGAATAATAGGACGGTATAATTTCGCCGATTTTTTCTTGACATATCAAGTAGTCATTTATTTGCCCATCAACAAATTTACATACAATTATCAAAAGGCACAAATATAAACAAATGTGTGATCTCCATTCGAAACAGATTTAACTATTTATTTTTATTTAAAGGTGATTATGTATGCCTAAATATCCTGTCTTCAATATCTTCTCACCCGTACACGTAATCATAAATGAAATCACCCGCCTACACAAACATAGCTTTACATATGTCTGCCATCTATACATTGTTTATCTGAAAATATAAATGAATTAAGATTTTACAGACCTACAAGGACTGCTATGAGATCCACAACAGTCAAAGGCGTTGTAGAAAAGCTTATGATGGGAACGCTGTACAATTTGAATTAGAGGTTGCTCTTTTAATGTTTCCAGTTGGGACATGTAAACATCAGCCAGTAGACTCCCTAACGGCTTGCTCGTCGCCATTCCATTGAATTGCGGAAACTGTTGACGTATAAATATCAATTGAACATCATGGTGCACTTTCTGGTATAAGTTTAAGATGATTTGTAGGGTTAGAGATTGTTGAGTAGATATCATCAGTGAATTTGCAAATTAAATCGATGGCATTTTCAACAGGCAAGCTTATAAAAAGATTTTGATGTGCGTGATATTGTTTTATATGTAACGCTTAGCAATTTTGCTTTATTCACGAAATCAAAATTGTCACTAAAACAAATGTTTCACATCTCTAGTTATACAATTCGTTTTTGTTGACTGGCCAGATCGTGCTGTTGATTATTGGTCATTGAAATAATAGATCATAGTTGCGTCACGTTGCTCGTTCCAACCACTTTCGACGTACCGTTAATTCTGGCCGAACGTGTTCAATATCGCATTCATCGTTTAAGACATTGCATGATGTTATCAATTTCATTATAATTCGATTCGTCGGCTCTTTTTTAATTGCTTCACATGTATGCTGATTCGAAAACAATATAGAATCCTCAGTAGCATCTGATGATTATTTATCTATTCGGTATGGTTCAAATTTCTTTTCATCATCAAGAACATTTCTTCAGTTGTGACCAGAAGGATAAACCAAAGGCAGCATGAACGGAACGTAAATCCCATGCACATTCATTTCGTGCTTACTGGCGACTCATCAGTAGGAGCCGATATTACGCCCTATAACCACTATATATTTGGGTGAAGAATGTGGGATAATAGGACGGTTTATCCTTCTGATCACAACTGAACTAATTTGTTAGTAGGTTCGCAACACATAATATATACTTGCATATATATTATGTCATGATGACATAATTAACACGAAATAGTGACGAATTACGCCAAATGATTATAACAGTTAAATACTGCTTGTTGCAGAGAACAAATATATATGCAGGTATGTATTAGATGGTGCGAACCTTGTAGCAAATTAGTTCAGTTGAGACCAGAAGGATAAACCAAATGTAGCATGAACGGAAAGTATAATCCCATGCACATTCGTTTCGTGCTTACTGGCGACTCATCAGTAGGAGCCGGTATTACACCCTTTAACCACTACATATTTGGGTTAGGAATGTGAGATAATAGAACGATACAATCTCATAGACGAATGTGTAAAACTGCAGTACTGAAGCTAACATAATATACTGTCTCGGCAAAGCGACTTCAACGCTAACTCATTCTTTATTATATATACCGAGTCTGTAAAGGATACTAACACTATGTTAGTAACCGATACCAACATTATAACAACATTACTAACACAATAGCCAGAGTGTTAGTATCCTTTACAGACTCCGTATATATTATAAGGAATAACTTAGCGTTGAAGTCGCATTGCCGAGACTGTATATGATGTTAGCTTCAGTACTGCAGTTTGACAAATTCGTCTCAGAGATTGTATCGGCCTATTATACCACATTCTTCACCAAAATATTTTGTGGTTATAGGGCGTAATACCGGCTCCTACTGTTGAGTCGCCAGTAAGCATGAAACGAATGTGACTGAGATTATACTTTCCGTTCATGCCGCCTTTGGTATATCCTTCTGGCCACAACTGAACTAATTTGTTACTAGGTTCGCAACACCTAATACATACTTGCATATATATTAGTTCTTCGCAACAAACAGTATTTAAGAACATTTATTATTTCATTCATTCAATTATTATTATTTATAAGAATAATACCTAAGCCATTTTCTGGCTTCATTAAATGATTGGATTTTTTCTTTATTCTTCAATACATTCTCTGTGTTTTCTCTTTATAAAATGGAATTATTTTTGTTTTAAATTAACATGCTCCTAGGTCAGCTTTTAGTTGATGGTGAAATTCATCTTCTTCTGAAATAGCTGATGTAACATATTCTGGCTATTAATTTAATGAAGGCTGCGTTCTTGATATTAACACCTGACCTATTACGTAAATAAAATTGTCAGTATAAACTAACCATTGTATATTGAATGAATAGTTTTTTTTGCGAAACTGGATAAATTGAAATTACCTGACCTGCGTTTTGACTAATGCAGCTTTTATTGTTCCAGTAGTTTTCTCTCTTTAATATATTTCGGCTGCCTTTATCGCTAGCCTTCTTCATTCGGTCCATCCTCACAAGTTTAACAAATGAAACTAATGAAGCAAGCCATTTGTTAAACTTTTGCGTATGGACCAAATGAAGAAAGCTACCAATAAGGGCAACCGAAATATATGAAAAAAAAACTACTGAAACAATAAAAGCTGCGTTAGTCAAAGCGCAGATCAGGTAATTTTAAGTATTGTATAATTTGAAAAGTAATTTCATCCACATCTACTTCGGAATCTGGTGCTCTGAACATTGAACAATCCTGCTACACAATAAGGACGAAACCGGTCTACTGGATGAGTTGCATATTCCACACAATACAATAACTTATTTAAACTGGCAAATGTATGTACATAATGCGGCAGGTATGAATAAGAAGAGCGCAACCTTGATTAAAGTAATTTTTATCATCGCCCGCGCAACCAATTTTCGTTTAATCTTTTGATTCTGGTCGTTTGGAATTATACAGAATTTTTTCAAAGCGATAGGACTTCTTTCTATTTATTTATCTAATATTCTAAAGCTAGTATATATGAAAAGGAATGCGTCAGGGGTTTCTGAATATTCGTTACATTGTATCCTCTTATCATTTAAATATCTGTGTAATTTCTTATTATCGGAATCTACAGCATTTATAAACAAGCGAGTAAAGGTACTTTCGTACGCCACAAGCTGGCATGGATGAACTAAATTCAGAATTTGCAGAAATATGATATTGTGAGAATCTTATTGTGAAAGTGTGGCAAGAGGCCTGAGGATGGCTTGGGAAAATCTAAACCTAAACGTCGCCAGTCAACGAAGATTAGATCACATCTCATTTCCAGTGATTAGTATGAACTTAATACGGCAATCCCTATTCATTACGTACCCAGGATTGAAATTATTACGGAAACAGTAAAGGTTGCCCAATTACTCTCAGACAAAGATAAAACTAG
>JAQBSW010015348.1:0-10017 GCA_029291075.1 Eudiplozoon nipponicum | reverse complement strand
TTATTTAATGAAATAGTGTATAAATGATAAGAATAATTAATGAAATAATGAATTAATCAATTCAAACATAAATGCTCAATTTTTTATAAATTATTCCATAAATTTATCGATTAATTTATGAATAAAGGTGTTGATAAATTAAGCAATTACTGAATTAATGATTATATAAATTAATATATTAATGAAATAATGAATTAATGAATTACTTATTTAGTGAAATAATGATAAGAATAATTAATGAATTAATGAATTAATGATCTAATGAATTAATGAATTAATGTATTTAAGAAATAATGATTTAATGAATTAATGAATTAACGTGTTCATGAATTAATGAACTAATGAATTAATGAAATAATGAATTATTGATTTAATGAATTTATGAATTAATAAATTGATGTATTAATGAATTAATGAATTAATGAATTAATGAATTAATGAATTAATGAATTAATAAATTAATGAATTAATGAATAAATATATTAAAATAATAATGAAGTAATGAATTAATAAACTAACGAATTTATGAATTAATTAATTAATGAATTAAAGAAATAAGGAATTAGTGAATTAATGAAATAATGAGTTAAAGCATTAATTGTGTATTTAATTAATGAATAATCGCATTAATTAATTAATGGATAAATGAATTAATGAATAAATGATTTAAAAATTAAATAATTAGTCAATCCAAACATAAAAGAATTATTGCTTTAAAAGTCATCAATTAATGTATCAATTAATTAATGAATTCAGGAGTTAATGAATTAACGAATTAGTGAATTTTGATTATATAAATTAATGAATTAATTGTTTAATGCAATACCGAATAAATGATTTATTAAATAAATAATTAATTATTTAATGAATTAAAGAATTAATGAATTAGTGAATTAATGAATTAATGAATTAATGAATTAATGAATTAATGAATTAATGAATTAATGAATTAATGAATTAATGAATTAATGAATTAATGAATTAATGAATTAATGAATTAATGAATTAATGAATTAATGAATTAATGAATTAATGAATTAATGAATTAATGAATTAATGAATTAATGAATTAATGAATTAATGAATTAATGAATTAATGAATTAATGAATTAATGAATTAATGAATTAATGAATTAATGAATTAATGAATTAATGAATTAATGAATTAATGAATTAATGAATTAATGAATTAATGAATTAATGAATTAATGAATTAATGAATTAATGAATTAATGCATTAATGAATTAATGAATTAATGAATTAATGAAATATGAATTAATGAAATATGAATTAATGATTCAGTGAATTAATAGTATAGTGAAATATTTATTTAATGAAATAGTGAATAAATGAAATATTGAATTAATCAATTCAAACATAAATGCTTTAATTATTTATAAATTATTCAATAAATGTAACAATTAATTAATGAATACGTGTTGATAAATTAACGAATTACTGAATGAATTATTATGTAAATTAATTTATAAATGGAATAATGAATTATTGAATTAATCATTTAGTAAATTAACGATAAGAATAATTAATGGATTAATGAATTAATGAATTAATGCATTAAAGAAATAATGAATTGTTTGTGTTTGAATTGATTAATTCATTAATTCTTTAAATCAATTATTCTTTAGTCCATTTATTCATTATTTCATTAATGCGTTTATTCATTAATTCAATATATAATTAATTCATTAATGCATTAATTCAGTAATTCATTAGTTAATTAATTAACGAAGTCGTTATTTCATGAATTCCTCAATATATTAATTCATATTTTTTTCATTTATTAATACATTACTTCATTATTTCTTTAATAAATTAATTCACTAATACATCAATTCATTAGATCGTTTAATATTTAACTCACTATTTAATTAATTTATTTATTTACAATATCATTAATTCATCAATTCATTAATTCATTAATTCATTTATTCATTAATTCATTAATTCATTTATTCATTAATTCATTAATACATTAATTCATTAATTCATTAGGTCATTCAATCATTAATTCATTAATTCATTAAATCATTAATTTATTAGTTTATTTCTTTACTAATATACAAATTCATTAACTCTTTAGTTCATTAATTCATTAGTTCGTTAATTCATTAATTCATTACGTTATTATTTCTCTAATAGATTAATTCATTTATTAATTAATTCTACATATTATTAATTCACTAATTCAATAATTAGTTAATTCACAATATCATTAATTCCTCAATTCATTAATTCATTAATTCATTAATTCATTAATTCATTAATTCATTAATTCATTAATTCATTAATTCATTAATTCATTAATTCATTAATTCATTAATTCATTAATTCATGAAATTATTAATTCATTAATTCATTCAATGATTAATTCATTAATTCTTAAAATCATAAATTCATTAGTTTATTTATTCACTAATATAATAATTCACTAAATCACTAGTTCATTCATTCATAAGTTCGTTGATTCATTAGTTCATTACGTTATTACTTCTCTAATAGACTAGATCAATAACTCATTAATTCTACTTATTATTAATTCAATATCTCAATAATTAGTTAATTCACAATATCATTAATTCCTCAATTCTTTAATTCATTAATTCATTAATTCATTAATTCATTAATACATTAATTCATTAATTCTTTAATTAATTAATTCATTTATTCACTATATTATTAATTCATTAATTCAATATTTTCTTAATTCATTAATTCAGTAATGATATATTTCATTAGTTCATTAATTAATTAATTAATTAATTAATTAATTCATTAATTTATGTATTCATTAAATCACTAATTGATTATTTCATTAATTCAGCAGTTAAATAATTCGACATTTCATCAATTCATTAATTCATTAATTCATTAATTCACTAGTTGATTAATTCAAGAATACGTTAATTCATTAATTCATTCGGTAATTAATTAATTCACTAAATCATTCATTCATTAATTCAATAATTCCTTATTTCATTAGTTCATTAGATCATTAATTCAGCGTATAATTAAATAATTAATTCATTAATTCATTTACACCTTTATTCAATAATTCATTTATACATTAATTCGTTAATTCACTAGTTCATTTATTCATTAAAACATTAATTCTTTAATTCAATACTTCATTAATTCATTAATTCATTTAATTATCTGTTCAATAAATTATTAATTCATTAGATCTTTTTATATTTAATTCAATATTTACTTAATTAATTTATTTACAATAACATTAATTCATCAATTCATTAATTCCTCAATTCATTAATTCATTAATTCATTAATTCATTAATTCATTAATTCTCTAATTCAGTAATTCACTAATTTATTAATTCAATAATTTATAAATTCATTTAAACATTAATTAATTTGTCTTTTATTTGTAATTCATTAATTCAATAATTCCTTAATTCATTTGTAGGGGTCCTTTTCGCTCTTGCTATCTCGTTCCTGATTTTGTACCCCTACTACTTATCAATGGTTGCTATTATTAGTACCCGAGCATTCAATCAGTCTGTTCCTTTTTAGATGGTTAATATTAGAAGGCCGAAGAAAGGTTTCATGTATATATTACACACAATGTAGCACATAAATATAATTCACTGTTAATCTGAATTGAAGGAGTTGGATGGTAATAATACAGATTTTTAATGTAAAATTATATCTTAAACACTATTCTCAGTTAGTCAAAATTGAATATATGTTTGTCAGCTGTAAAAATGGTTTTTATGCAAAAATATGATTTAAATGTCATTCACACTTAAGCTAAATTGTCCGTCTTCTAGACGGCAAAAATAAAAGTGATTTAAGTTTATCATAGAAAATTGTTTTATGCTCAATCAGTTATACGCGTACAAAGGTCTGAATTGCTCAACATTTATGCCGTCGATTTAAAACAAATGATACATGGAAAAAGTCATCGTTAAAGGTTATCACTATAAAAAGAATGTAAATCGTTTAAGGACTTCAATGATACAACTCACAAATGTTACGATCACCGTTTGTAACGATTCTATCTCAATACATGATATTAATATATTGTTCTCTGAAGTTCGGATAATCCAAATCGTTAAACTAATAGGAATAAGTTCACTATGACCATTAGTCCACCGCGTGTTTTTTTCGTTCCCAGCGCGGTTCTGTTCTTTTTATAAAAACACTATTAATTACAAATAAAATTTCAGTTCAAGAAATATCGATTAAAACTGCTTGAGACTAAAAGAGATTGTTCCTAAAATCACAGCTAAGAGAAATATTGTTTAAGGACAGAGTTAGAATATTTGACCTTAAAGAGCACAGCGTTTGTAAAAATTGACCTTCGTTGGGTTGTAACACGGAGCCGCGTGTTACATACATCCCCCCGACAGTGAAAATTAGTACACAATGAAGTGGGCTAACCTTACAGTAAATGTTATTGCTCTTTCATGCCGTATAACGACTGATTTTGGTTCTGTCAACACTGATACTGGCTCCTCTATTTTTCGCGTTCTTGCACGGATGGTTAGGTGGAAGTGTTCGAGAAAGTCACGTCCAATGATGTTTCATCTCGTGTTGTCGATGATGAACGTATATTTGAGACATCATTTTGAGTTGGAGAACGAGATTGTGTGTACTCGTACCCCAAACGTCGCTATGTTGGAGCCATTCGCGCAGGTCAGACTGTTGGTGTCGACTGGGTGGGTTGGTTCGAGATAATTGTGGCGTAGTGAGCTTACCTCTGATCCAGTGTCTATGACAATTCATTCGCCAGAGATTGCGTCACGGATGAGAAAGTATGTTGATAGTGGCAACCGGCGATGAGATTGATTGCTGGCATTTGGGCGTTTGAAGCATGACTTAATTGGAGCCGTCGCTGTAAAGACAATAGTTTGATTGCGCTCTACCACGAAGGCAACGTGCTTCGAGCCATCAGACGTGGAGCGGCCAACAATTTGGGGTGCTCAGCCTCTGCTGTCGCTGAGGAGGCTGACCCCACCCGTCTTCCGAACCTTCCATGGGCGGATCCTCCTGAGTTGTTGAGGGTGACCGCGCCCATTTGAACGTCGCGTCTGTGTGCGGGTATGTTCAGACGTTTCCGAGGCAATAACGTGTGTAGTGGCCTTCATTGAAAGTGCTTGAATTTCTCAAAATCTAGCTGTTTATTAATTCCTTACTGGCTGTAAGTTCGACGAACCGGGGCACCATAATGTAGGGGTCCTTTTCCCTCTTGCTATCTCGTTCCTGATTTTGTATCCCTACTACTTATCAATGGTTGCTATTATTAGTACCCGAGCATTCAATCAGTCTGTTCCTTTTTAGATGGTTAATATTAGATGGCCGAAGAAAGGTTTCATGTATATATTACACACAATGTAGCACATAAATATAATTCACTGTTAATCTGAATTGAAGGAGTTGGATGGGAATAATACAGATTTTTAATGTAAAATTATATCCTAAACACTATTCTCAGTTAGTCAAAATTGAATACATGTTTGTCAGCTGTAAAAATGGTATTTATGCAAAAATATGATTTAAATGTCATTCACACTTAAGCTAAATTGTCCGTCCTCAAGACGGCAAAAATAAAAGTGATTTAAGTTTATCATAGAAAATTGTTTTATGCTCAATCAGTTGTACGCGTACAAAGGTCCGAATTGCTCAACATTTATGCCGTCGATTTAAAACAAATGATACATGGAAAAAGTCATCGTTAAAGGTTATCACTATAAAAAGAATGTAAATCGTTTAAGGACTTCAATGATACAACTCACAAATGTTACGATCACCGTTTGTAACGATTCTATCTCAATACATGATATTAATATATTGTTCTCTGAAGTTCGGATAATCCAAATCGTTAAACTAATAGGAATAAGTTCACTATGACCATTAGTCCACCGCGTGTTTTTTTCGTTCCCAGCGCGGTTCTCTCTATTTATAAAAACACTATTAATTACAAATAAAATTGCAGTTCAAGAAATATCGATTAAAACTGCTTGAAACTAAAAAAGATTGTTCCTAAAATCACAGCTAAGAGAAATATTGTTTAAGGACAGAGTTAGAATATTTGACCTTAAAGAGCACAGCGTTTGTAAAAATTGACCTTCGTTGGGTTGTAACACGGAGCCGCGTGTTACACATTAATTCATTATTTCTTTAGTTCTTTATTTCATTACTTCATAATTTCATAAGTTCATTACCTCATTAAATCATTAATTCCTTAGTTCATTTATTCACTTTTTTTTGAGTTCATTAATACATTATTTCATTATTTCCTAAACACGTTAATTAAATAATTTACGGCTTTATTATTTCTTTAATACAATAATTCATTAATCCATTAATCCATTAATTGTTATTATTATTAATTCATTATTTCATTTATTAGTAAATTCGCAATATCATTAATTCACTAATTCATTAATTCATTAATTCCTGAATAAATTAATTAATTGATACTTGAATTGAAAATTTATAAAAGTATTAATTCACTAATGTTTGAATTGATTAATTCATTAATTCTTCAATTCGTTTATTTACTAATTCATTTATTTATTAAATTATTAATGCGTTTGCGCATTAATTCAATGGATAATTTATTGATTATTTCATCAATTCATTTATTCATTTATTCATTAACTCATTAATTCATTATTTCCTTAAATCATTTATTTATTTAAGCATTAATACATTAGTTCTTTAATTCACTTCTTCATTAATACATTAACTCAGTTATTTAACTGCTAAATAATTCATTAGTTCATTAAATCATTAATTCATAACTACCTTAATTTATTAAATCAATTATTCAGTAATTTATTAATTCATAAATTCATTAATTCAATAATTCAATAATTCATTAATTCATTAATTCATTAATTCAGTAATTCATTAACATATTAATTTAAATAATCATTAATTCACAAATACATCAATTCCTTAACTCCTGAATTCATTAATTGATTGATATATTAATTCATGATTTTTAAAGCATTTATTTTTTTGTGTTTGAATTGATTAATTCATTAATTCTTTAACTCATTTATTCACTAGTTCATTTATTCATTAGTTATTTTAGTTAAATCAATATATAAATAATTCATTAAATCATTAATTCAGTAATTCATTATTTCATTAATTAAATAAATCGAACTTTCTTTAATTCCTCAATATATTAATTCATTTTTCTTCGTTTATTAATTCATTACTTCATTATTTCTTTAATACATTAATTCATTAATACATTAATTCATTAGATCTTCTTATATTTAATTCACTTTTTAATTAATTACTTAATTTACAATTTATAAATTCATTAACTCCTGAATAATTATATTAATTGAAATATTATTGAATAATTTTTAAAGTATTAATTTGTTTGTGTTTGAATTGATTAACACATATACTCATTAACTCATTTATTCACTAATTTATTTATTCATTAATTTATTACTGCGTTTATACATTAACTCATTAATTCATGAATTCATTAATTCATTACTTCCATAATTCCTTAATTCATTAATACCTTAAATCATTAATTCAATAATTCATTAATTCATTCAATCATTAATTCATTAATTCATTAAATCATTAATTCATTAGTTTATTTTTTCACTAAAATAATAATTCATTAACTCAATAATTCATTAATTCGTAAATTACTTAAATCATTAATTCATTATATTATTATTTCTTTAATAGATTAATTCAATAATTCATTAATTCTTCTTATTATTAATTCACGGTTTCAATAATTATTTAATTCACAATATCATTAATTCCTCAATTCATTAATTCATTGATTCATTAATTCATTCATTCCTTAATTCTTTAATTCATTAATTCATTAATTCATTAATTCACTAATTTATAAATTCAATAATTCATTAATTCATTTATTCATTAATTCATTATTTCCTTAATTCATTAATTCATTATATTCTGAATTCATTAATTCAGTAATGATATAATTCATTATTTCATTAATTCATTAATTCATAAATTCATTAATTTATTTATTCATTAAATCATTAATTGATTAATTCCTTAATTCAGCAATTAAATAATTCGACATTTCATCAATTCATTAATTCATTAAATCATTATTTCATTAATTCGTTAATTCATTATTTCATTAATTCACTAGTTGATTAATTCAAGAATACGTTATTTCATTAATTCATTCATTCATTATTTTATTAATTCGGTAAATAATTAATTCACTAAATCATTCATTATTTAATTCAATAATACCTTATTTCATTAATTCATTATATCATTAATTCAGTGTATAAGTAATTCATTAATTCATTAATTCATTTACACATTTATTCAATAATTCATTTATTCATTAATTCGTTAATTCACTAGTTCATTTATTCATTAAAACATTAATTCTTTAATTCAATACTTCATTAATTCATTAACTCATTTATTTATCTGTTCATTAAATTATTATTTCATAAGTTCATTAATTATTTACTTCAATAATTCATTAATTCGTTAATTCGTTTATTCATTATTTCATTAATTTATTAATTCATTAATTCACTAGTTCATTAATACATTAATTTATATAATCATTAATTCACAAATCCATTAAGCAATAATATATTAGTTCTTTAATTCACTTCTTCATTAATTCATTAACTCATTTATTTAGCTGCTCATTAATCCATTAGTTCATTAATACATTAATTCATAACTATATTAATTTATTAAATCATTAATTCATTTATTAATTAATTCATTAATTCATTGGTTCATTAATTCTTTCCGTTTATTAATTCATTACTTCATTATTTCTTTAATACATTAATTCATTAATACATTAATTCATTAGTTCTTTTTATATTTAATTCACTAATTAATTAATTAATTAATTCACAGTATCATTAATTCATCAATTCATTAATTCATTAATTCATTCATTTATTAATTCTTTAACTTATTAATTTATATAACCATTAATGTTCTAATTTATAAATTCTTTGACTCCTGAATACTTTTATTAATTGATATTTTATTGAATAATTTTTAAATCATTAATTTGTTTATGTTTGAATTGATTAAGGCATTAACTGATTAACTCATTTTTTCACTAATTTATTTGTTAGTTAATTTATTACTGCGTTTATTCATTAACTCATTAACTCATGAATTCATTAATTCCTTACTTCCATAATTCCTCACTTCATTAATTCATTAAATCATTAATTCATTAATTCATTATTTCTTCCATTCACTAATTTATTAATTCAATAAATCAATAATTCGTTAGTTAACTTTTTCACTAATATAATAATTAATTAAAGCAAATGTTCATTAATTCATAAATTCCTTAACTCATTAATGCATTACCTTATTATTTCTTTAATAGATTAATTCAATAATTCATTAATTCTTCTTATTATTGATTCACTATTTCAATAATTAATTAATTCACAATATTAATATATCCTCAATTCATTAATTCATTAATCCATTTACTCGTTAATTCATTTATTCATTAATTTATTATTTCCTTAATTCATTAGTTCATTAATGATATATTTCATTAATTCATTAATTCATTAATTCATTAATTCATAAATTCATTAATTCATTAATTCATTAATTCATTAATTCATTAATTCGATAAATCATTAATTCATTAAATCATTAATTTAATTATTCATTAAATCACTAATTGATTAATTCATTAATTCAGCAGTTAAATAATTTTAATGATATATTTCATTAATTCATTAATTCATTAATTCATTAATTCATTAATTCATTAATTCATTAATTCATTAAATCATTAATTCATTAAATCATTAATTTATTTATCCATTAAATCACTAATTGATTAATTCTTTAATTCAGCAGTTAAATAATTCGACATTTCATGAATTCATTAATTCATTTATTCATTAATTTATTAATTCATTAACTCAATATTTCATTAATTCATTGTTTAAAATTTGTCGGGTGGAACGCAACGACCGGAGAGAGCGTGCTTGTGGTTT
>JAQBSW010015347.1:0-10017 GCA_029291075.1 Eudiplozoon nipponicum | reverse complement strand
TACAACAAAATAATGACTCCATCAGAATAAACTATCATTTAATAATACATAGCTGATACATTTGTGCACAGAAATTATAATACGAGTGAATTTTCCATTGTTAATCACATAATGAGAAAAATCTACGCATTTATGATAGATTTCGCCAAACAAGGACTAGAATTTCGGATGCAATTATTTTGGATTGGCTGCCGCAGAGTGTAGCGTTATTAGCTTATGTTAGATAAAAAGCGTTGATTTATCTAATTTTCTGCAAAAAAAATTTTATTTTTCGTTTTTTACACATTATCAATGCGGCAATGCCTCATTTTTCTAAATTAACTACCTACCGATGCACGAAACTTATTTCAAAAAGGAATTAACACATTATATTAACCGCTTATTTTTTGCACTATGTGAGCAGATAACACAAGATTAATATTCGTTTGCCCATAGCAGAAGTCGTCCAATTTTAAAATATGTTATCTAAGCAAATGATTTTAGATCAACAGCCAACGAGTTTTATATTTCGTCGTCTATTATTTGCTTTCTAACGTGGTTTTAACTTAGTCTGTGTTTTCGTACGGAGTTAGGACATGAATGGTGCACTCAATAGAAGTAGTTGGTGCATGTTTGAAGAAATCTTTTATCTTTCGTTTGCCAGGAAACCAAAAGTAATGCATTCGCAGTTTATAGGACAAATAAATGGAAATATCTAAGTTATAACATCATTCAATCGTCTTGTTCTAATCATTTATGAGAATAACACCATAAGCAGCCAGCATTACTGATGGGACTCGATTTAGTAATTGGTTAAACGTGTTTAATAACTAAACAGAAGTAGGAACACAAATTCATGTTTTGTTAAGCATTAAGTGTGAAAATAAATCAAATTTATGAAAATTTCGACTATCACATTTGCTTGCGCCTAAATAACAAGAGCAATTTCCTGCTGCACTAAATATTAAATTAACGAACTGAAAGACAAAATAGAACGTAAAAATACTATGAGAGTAGGCAGTTTGTTAAACATCAGATAAATTTAGGTTTCATGCTCAATTTTAGACTATTTGTGAGGGCATGAAATTGCAACGCATAGGTAGCTATGTGACTACTAGCAATGAACAGGCTAAGGTTAATAAAATCTCTTACATATGTCAGTATAAACTAAGAATTGTATAGTGTAGAAAAGGCAATTCATCCAGTAGACCGGTTTCGGCGGTATTGGGAACTCGTCATATACTGGCTAGAATTTTACGCGGACAGGGCTCGAAACTGGGCACGTCTGTCCGCGGCAAAATTCTGGCCAGTACATGATGAGTTCCCAATAAAAACGAAACCATTTTTCTGGATGAATTGCTTTATTTACACTTTACAATTCTTAGTTTATACTGACATATGTAAATAATTAATGGGTCTGGTGCTTATATCAAGACCGCAAACTTGATTATAATAATTGTTATCGCCACCCGCGCAATCAATGTGCATTTAATAAAATCTCTGCTAGAATCAACTAGCTAGTCCAATACGTGCAGTGAATTTTTTTAAACTCTTACGTGGAATTTTTTAAAATCGCCTTGTTAAAATTTCAGCACAGTGTTGCAAAATTTAAATAGTCAATCGCTTTTAGGTGGAATTTCACCTTTTCAACTAGCTAATTAAATTTAAAAATATTTCAGGCTTACTCTTTTCATAGATTAGGTAGAATATGATGTCTTTTTTTTGCATTTTGCTAATTCTGAAGAACAGTTAAAAAACAATATACTTACTCATCAAAGTTAAGATGATACAATACCCTTATTATTTTTTTTTAATTTCTTGGGAAATGGATAATTTTTTTGTCACTTTCAATATTAAACGTGTAGATAAGTAGAAAATAGTCTCACTCTTTTCTCGACTAAATATTGAATCAACAATAATAATTCATTGCAAAAATTAAGAAATAAACAGCATAGGCAAATAAGGATTGTTTGAGTGAATCAAATCCATATGTTATTAAACCTAGCTGGACCAAGGTAGGTGAACTTAACGGTCACCCGCGCCACGACTGGATTCACTGCTACCGCAGTGGCATTTGACTCGCTGTGGACTAGATGGCACTATGGGGCTTCTGTCGTATCCATTTGAGAAGGTTTGTGATCGCACTAAACTTGGCAGTATTACCGCCTGTTGGCATCGACCAAAACTTTTAGCTTCGCTTGATTGGTTTTTTGGCTCAATCGGATCACGTTTGCTAAAATTTGCACCAAATCCCTCACTGCACTGTGATCCATTGTTAGAAATTCCTTTTTCAGCTTTATTTAGTTCGGACGAAAGAATAGAATGATTAGCATTAGTTGATAATAAGTTGGAACAACTTGTACTGACGCGATTTGTACATTTTGACATTGATTTTAATGACAGCGTGTTCTCGACTAAACTGTTAGTGCATGCGCGTGAAACGTTACCGGCCAAGTTATTAGTGAATATTTGAATTTTCTTCAAATCTGGAGTAATCAGAAGACGCTGTTGAAAATTTCTACGTCGCATCCGCAGTATAGACACATCAATCTGATAAGAGCGTGACTTCAGTGCAACATCGTGACTTAAGCTGTTCTTCGACGACTTTAATGCGGCCAAGTTCTGATGTTGAACACACGCCGAATCTTTTAAAGTAGTCTTCGACTAAAGTAATTTATGTAAAAAACATTTTTTAACAACTCCGTATATGGTAAGACATTTCATCAGGAGATTCGTCTAGCTAAAAACTTAATTGCTGTAGAGCTATAAATGTAAAAATATAAGTACACTTTAAAATAATTTAGGTGTCACTTTCATAAGGTACGGAAAACGTTTTGGCAAATGTAATATTAAAAAATTAACGCATCCACCTGTCTTGTGCTGCATAACAGATAATTGGCTGACTGAACTTATTTATAAAATAGCACCTTTTCATAGAACTAGAACTCTCCTTTGAGTTGATGCCGCAATTGAGGTCGGTAAAAACTTAATTCCTTTACATTTCCAGGTCTACAGCTTGTTTTGTTTCGTAATTGATTGATGGGTTCTCATCAGTCCCGTGACTCTAATGCTGCTCTTACACTGCTTGTATATCAAAATGAAGCAAAAAAAGCATTAAAATTGTATGTGATAACTAACGTTTTGCATCAGTTTTGTATGAAACTGTACAATGGTGCATAAGCTTAAACGATATAGCTTTGCCAATATGGTAGCTATCCTAATAGAGGAATGATCAACAGATTTTTTTAAGATTGTGAATATAGAGTATCTCCTTTTGCACAGGTGAAGACATACAGATAATTCTCTCTTTGGAAACTTTCGATGCACTTTATTCTGTAGGATTTCTGTCAGTGATCGAGTTTTATTAATAAATAACAAGTTTTTTTGAAATTCTTCTCACAACATCTGGCGTGAGCACTACAGAGTAGAAATTTTGTGCAATACGATGAAAATATTTTAGATTTCTCACCTAATTAATCCTTAATTAACGAAAATAATGCGAGCCGAATTCCTCAATTAGATTGGAATGGAATTTTAATTGCGGAGAACTACTATATATTTAGTTGTTCATATTGTATTGTCTGTATTGTGAAAAATAGTTCAATTAGGACAAGAAGGATTTTCCAATGTCAACGTGAGCAAAAGGTATCATCTAATGGACACATGTGTTCATGCTGTTTGGCGACTCAAATACATTATATTTCTGGTCATGAAATGTGGGACTTTAGGGCATTTTAATTTTCCATACGTATGTGTTTTATATTATTAATACAGAAAACTCGCTATGAAGCGAATATATGTATATGTCGATTTGTGATGTAGCTAAACGGCAATTTTCCAATATTTAGGAAAAAATGCAGGTGGGGCTTATATTATGTATGATTATTTGGTTTATTAATCGCATTTCTTGCGACTTTTTATGATTTTAACTATACAATAGCTTCAATATACCTATGTGTACTAAATTGTACCGTCCAAGTGTTACATATTCCGTGACCAAATATATAATGGATTTGGGGCTCACTATCTGCTCATGCTGATGAATCGTCAGTAAGCAGGAAACGAATGTGTAAATAAGATAATACGATTTTTAAAATTTTTATTTTAATATATCATCCTGGTCCTCTTTGAAAATATTTTAACTAGGTGTTCAGTTATTTATGCATCACTGATCAATTAATGTATATATTTGAATTCGAGAACGAAATGTGTCTTATGATGAGTTTGAAAATCTCGGCGCTAGTGAGGACGAGTTAACAACTGTCTTTTACAGGGTTCCAAAACTTTTTCCAGCAAAAATTCAAAATTTCAAAAATTTCTAATAAGCTTTTACCAAATGGAATATTGGTAACGAAGAAAAAATCTGCGAGAAAACTATATAAATATAATTTAAATTTTGGCGATTTACTATCGAAATAAAATTAATCTATCTGGCATTCTATTGCGTAATTTGCGATTTTTATAATAATATTTGTAAGTTAAGCCCTATGTCAAAACAAATTTTGAATTCCGGTAAGTACCATCGTAGAAATTCCAACACCGTGAATGTTAAATTAAACATTGAAAAATTGGCGTAAGATGAAAACTTAGATCTAGGTGTCCTCTGAAGTCGCCAGTCATATAAGACTTTGATTAAAAATAATTCAACCCACACTGTTTAATGAAAAGAAGGACAGATAAAAGCTCAGGCTACCAGGCAGTGAAAGTTGTTGGGAAAATGCTACTATTAAGAGAATGTTAAGAGGTGTATCTGAGGTCATCAATCGCAGAAACTGTTTTCGATAAACTTATGACATTTTATTCGGAATTATTTCGTGGAAATATGGGAAACCGTCAAGTGATTAAGTGCAAAAACACATTCTAGGAATTTAAAAAGATTAACTGTCCAAACTAACACCTGTACGAGCACAGACTCTTAAGGCATTACGCTACCGATGAAAGAATTTGAGAGCACTGCGTTTGTATACTCTTAGTTACTCATCACGTGCTTGCTTGACTCCAAACAACGAATGCTCTGATAAAATATTACAATGTTATAGCATAGCACCGAGCTAAAACAAGTTAGATTAAAATAGTCTCAAAATCAGTTTGAATCAAGGAAGTAGATGCCACTAAACAGCATTGATTGAGAAATCCGCAACGGAAACGGCAATGAAACGGCAACCAAAACTCACCAGAAACGTAAATCTGATAGGTATTGTTAGCGAAGTCAGATCGAGAAATCAACCAGGTAGGTTTGTATGGCCATCAATGAACAGACAATATATATTTTGTCAAGGCCATATGAAGAAAAATTACTAAATATATTTATTACGTAAAAAATGTTTTTTAATACAAAGTTGAATTGTACAAATGGAAAAATGACATAATAATAAATTAATAGCACCCTTTCCATGTGTAAAAAGAAAAATAAATTATATTAAATGCAAGAACTGATACTTTCTTATTTTATTCTCAAGTATCTACAAATAAACATCTCTTCATATATAAATTGAAGAACAAAACAAGATAGAAAAATGTAAGTATGGAGAGAGTTTGAAATAAGGGAACAAACAATAAATTGCGTTCGTTAACTCCAGTTGAAGCTCATTGCCTGAACATACTAATTCTGCTAGCATTAATCCGAATGCATTTTGTTTATTCATAAAGCTTCGTATGTGGCCAACTCCCTTCTGCTATTGTATTTAGTAATTATCCTAACTGCAATGCCTAGAGAACATACGTGTGAGGTTTCAACGTTTTTGTTCGCAAGTGCAGACGTGTATTCACGATTTAATTTTAAAAAGGCGTTTAAATTGCAATGTTCTCTCATTCGAGTAATTAACCATCTGGTCGATCGGTTTATGTAAGTTGATCGAAAACTTGCGCGTGTATATTGGTAAATAATATTTGGGGTAAGTCATTTCTCTTTGATTGCTGGTAAAGGCAATTGTGTTACCTTAAATAACACTCGTAGCTTAGCTGCACTAAACGTGAGTGTCAATGCCACTTCAACTTTCTTCTGTGCTATTCGGGAAACTGCATCCCCCTTAAATGGGATGTTAAGGTAGACTGCTTTCTTTTCTGGTCCGAAATACATCCGTTTCTGTTTAATTGATTCAATTAATTTTCCAGGATAGCCATTAGACATAAAATCTTTAAATGTTTATTACATTTTTTGTCTTTAGAATCTTGACTCACCAACCTGTCTATTCTTGAAAAGCAGCCACGAACTGTTGATACTTTATATTGAAACGACAAAAACCTGCTGTAACGCAAATACTGTGCAGATCAGGTTGGTTTCTGGTGAATTTTTATATTTATTTTAACATTAGATTGTTTTTTAGTAGTACAATCATCTTTCTCGAGCTCTGACGAGAAATTGATTTCCTTATGCACTTTCTTGAAACAGTTAAACAATTTTCATGATTTCAACATGTTCTAAGGACAAGTAAAATATCATCCACGTACCGTATTATACATATATATATATCTATCTATATATATATATATATATATATCTATATATATATATATATATATCTATATATAGAGATATAGAGATATATATTCATATATATATATTTTTTTTTTTCTTGCTGTACATGGGAAAGGTTCGCACAATTTTATTTAGGCTCGTACTCCATAAGAATAAAAATAAATGATGAAATAAAGTGTTCAAAAAATTAAACAAAAAATAAAGTGTTTGTGTGGATTAGAAAACAGAGAGAACTCAGATGGAAAGTGGATTATGAGGTGTTTTGAAAACCTGATAATGATGAGAAAATGTAAAAAAATGTGTTTTTTTTCTATTGACATAAAATTAGGTTGGTAACTCTGCTCAATAAGAATTAAAAGTTATGATAGTTTACAGGCTAATTTGATAAATATAAAATGTTAACCGCACAAGCGACCAAGTAGAGGGCACTGCTTTTAATTATTGTTAATTAAAGTATTAGGTTTATTTTCTTTAGCATAACATAATAATAAAATAACCGTTACTACTTCAACGATTGCAGTCAATAAATAAAGTGTGATCAGCAACTGGCCTTAAGTAGAAGCGAAAATAGAAAATTTAACATTTTCACTCATTGCACGGATTTTTTACAAATCTTGAATCCTTAAAATATGCAGTTATGCGTATAATGCAAACTTGGCAAAAATAGACTTGAATAATAACGGGCTTTGTTAAGTTCTATTTAAAACATCATAATTTAATCAGTATGATCTTCTAATTATAAAGGTCAAATAGAAAATTAATCAACATTAGTACACTGGTGTAATTAATTACACCAGTAAAAACTCTCTTTAGTCTCAAACAAAAGATACTTGTAGGATTAGAATAGTAGGTGAGACCAGTTTGTAATTGTGCACTATTGATAAATAATGTGACAGCAAAAAGTTTCATCTACCGCAGATACGCATAGATCTAGAAAATATGTCACGCAAATATCAACACAAGCAGACATACTTATTCACAAATTGGTACAAATTCACTTTTTATCGATGCCTTAATTTTCTAATTAAAAGCATTTTGCATTAAACATAAAGAAAAACTCAGATCACAATACTGGTAATAGCACTTAAAATTGTCAATTTTAAAGTGCAACTTATAGCTCGAAAGACTTACACGAAGGTAATGACCGCTTGGGCTCTACCAAAATTATTGTGTTGAAGCCATTTGTCATACCAATACGAATAAATCTTTGTTATTTTTTTTGTCGTACTTACTTTATTTAAGCCTTTTAAACTTCATCTTTAATCTTTTGTTCAATAAACACAACTACACTCATGTAAATAGTAATAAGTACGATACGCATATATATATATGTATATATATATATATATATATTTATATATATAGATACTATATATGTCCATTGCCTTCGAGATATTACACATCAATTTCTTTAATGGGACGAAAACATTAATAACAATGAATGATTTTCATTTATTTCGAAGCTACTAAACTTTACTTTACATTCTGTCATTTATATACATCCTGGATTTTCATTTGATTATGTGAGTAGCAACTAGTCTGACTCGATTTTACATCTATTTCTTGTTTGGGCTGATTAGTATTCGTGCATGCATATGTGTCTGTGCGTATGCCTATTTGCATATAAATGTCTTTTTCACTGTATTACAATATGATTTCTGGGATCTGGTCATTTATGTATTGATGATTGAGAGTTAAAAAACTTTTCGCATTGCTGGCTGTTTCGTGTACAAATGTTATTTTCCCGATTGTAGTCTTCCGTTTCCCCTTGTTCCGCAATTGTGTTTTGTTCACATTGGTAAAAGCGCAGGTGCGGATTGCAGTGTTAAATCCTCCTTATTGTTTCGAAATTTCCGACTCCTTTTAGTGTATCAGTTTTTTCCCATTCAGTTTTTATGCCAATCCGATCCAAATTTTTGTTGAGTCTGGTTGATGGGGTACGTTTGGTCCTGTCGGGATGCTATTAATTTTTTATTTAGTTTAGCGGTTCATATTGATAGAGCTATGTTGAATGACTTACATATATGCCATATATATATATATATATATACTCCTCCATATATATATATATAATATAGTAAGTTTCAATCATCTAGACCAACTAACAAAGGAATATTTTTAAATCATAACTTTTACATTGCAGAAATATAATAAAGCGTAAATGTGAAAATTTGGTTTAGTAAATTTAACTGATAGATAATGCAGATTTTTTATAATTTACCTTCGTACACTGTCTTCAATTAATGCTTCGTATCCTACTACACGTTAATACGTCATTTATATAGGTACGGTTTTTATATAAAATTAATAGGCTACAGCTTCAAGACGTAATTAGACCTCAGTAAGCTACGATTTGACACTTATCTGACCAATAAACTCCATAAAGGCCGCAAAATTAACAAAATAAAATGAATCAATTGAATTTGGGCTTTCATACGTCCTTAGCTAAAGTACTTCCACTACTGAACTATTTAAGCTTCAAATTCAAATCAATATAAATATAATAATTCGTTTAAGCTTGTTATTTAAAGAATTATATTGACTATACCGTCAACAAGGCCTTCAAAATACACAGGCTGACCATTCCAGTATTTTGTTAATATTGTGTTATTTATTCCATAGATGAGGAAACTACCAATGTTAGTCAACAGCACTGTCTCTTATTAAGCAAAAAGTTCTAGATCAGTTAAGAGATGTGCTATCCTAAACAGAAAATTTCTTTAAGCTGAATTTAATTGCCATTAATTCTTTTTTAAAACCAGATACCTTTTAAAGATTTTTGGGGATTTTATTTGTATCTGAGCTTTCACAAATTCAATTATGTATGGATAGGTTTGTTTTAAACATATTCCTAAAACAATTGAACTGTGGACTTGACAGATATTACTGCTCGTTCATTGGTATTTATTATTTATCTTCTTTGATAGTTTTAGTACATCTTTTGGTATATTTGTGGCCTATTACTATTACTCTAATTTATTACATATAATTTGAAATACGTTTTAATGACAATCAGTTCGTCGAATATTTATCAACCCAACTTTTAAAAGAAATATTCCGTGCAAATCAAAATGACGTGTAATGCAGCATCACTATGATTATTTATAATTTGACTTTAATGAAGATAAAATCAAGTTAGAGTGATTCCTATAGATTAATCCTACTATGTAACTTTACTTGATTATTTATTGCATTCACATTTCTGATAGATAAAGTAAAAAATTGTTTATATATAATTCATCGTTACATCTTTAAATTTCATATATATCAACATACATGTAGCACTTCATTAGAAACTTTACTCCAAAACTACAAAAGTTTACTCGTTTTACTTTAAGGGCGTTGTAGGCTATTCGTCCAAGGACCAACTTTGAGGAGTTGGCTAAGCCACCGAAATTGAAATAGCAGGAAAGTAAGGAAAACAGAACAAACGTGGTCGATTAACCCATCCATGGTGACGCGAAAGGCGCCGCGTAATTAAGGCATTCAAATCTTTTATCTCATATTTGTTTCTTTATCCTATTCTTTCGTATTTATTCCACGTAGAATTTTACAAAATG
>JAQBSW010015346.1:0-10018 GCA_029291075.1 Eudiplozoon nipponicum | reverse complement strand
GTGGAGCCCATATGGCATCCATTTAGACAAAAAGATCCAATTAACCATCCCAAATCTGTCATTACTGAACAGACACCACACTACATGGGGAAGTCGTATTGAAATGAACATTTATATAATTAAACGAACATTGGTTGCGCGGGTGGTGATAACAATTATTATAATCAAGGTTGCGGTCTTGATATAAACACCTGACCCATTAATTACTTACATATTTCAGTATAAACTAAGAATTGTATAGTGTAGAAATGGCAATTCATTCAAATTCTGGCCAGTACATGCTGAGTTCCCAATGAGGAGGAAACCGGTCTACTGGATGAATTGCCTTTTATACACTATACAATTCTTATTTTAAACTGATATATGTAAATAATTAATGGGCCAGGGGCTTATATCAAGAGCGCAAACTTGATTAGAATTAATACTATGTTTTCTCCTATGTTGAGAACTCTGATGTATGCAAATGCGTATGAGGTATTGCGCACCTAGTAACAAATAAGTTCAAATATGATAGAAATTTACCTAGATGAGTGAATTAGCTAATCGGTGAATGTAACTGAATTGAATATTGAGATGCCTGATACAAAACTTATGTTTGGTTACACAACAAAATAACTGCTGAACATAAATGTAAATGATAAGCTCCGTGAAATTGAACAGGTCAACATCGTTCATTTATACAAATGCAATATCAGCGCAATGTTTTACGTAGGTCGAACTGGACGATAACTAATAAAATCGAATTCGAGAGCATTTTCTAATAGACATAGTTTGAAAAGAGAAGAACATTTCTGCATTCGTAGAACAAAATGTTTTCAAAATTCACGCTCCAAATCTAGCGGATTTCCAGCTGTTTCTCCAAGCAAGAAACGAAAACGTGTTTGGCTCTGTATAAGCTAAATTAAAAGAAGTTTGTTATTTAATTGAATAGAAAGTGGTGAACTTTTTATGTGTGTGTCTTTGCATGTGATATACCGGTTTTATGTTAATTATTGTATAATGTATGCATTTACTCCAACTTAATCCACTTTTTATTCTTGAAAAATGAAAAATGTTTTTTGAGGCTGTGTTTTATAGAAGTGCATTCTCAGCTAAACTAAATTTATTACATCTCTTGGAAATTTGATTCTAGCCGAATCCAATATGCAACTAATTAGAACTTAATTAAATATTGAATTGCGCTTTAATGATTTGTGTTCATGACGCGACCAGTCTTTATTGCGAAAAGGCCAGTCTGATCGATTTCAATGCTTCAATTCGAATGTTGCCGATTTTTCTCTTTTCATAACTAAATTCTACGTAGTTAAGCCACATTGACGCTTTTGTTGGACATTTGTTGGCATAGGTCACAAAATTTCTTCAAAACTTTCTGGGTGATTTATTTTATATTAACTTTAAATCCTAAATTTCTGCTAAGGTGTTGGTTCTACAGTACAATACAATATCGCGAAAAGCAACACGTGAGCGTTTGAAAACTTATGATATTCGCAAACCTGTTGAAAAAGAAACTATAATTATTATAAAGGTTAATGTAGCCGAGATGAAATTACTTGCGTACACAGTTCACATAATGAATTTCATTCAGAAGCCCTCCCACGTATGCACGCACGCACATAAACATTCATGAAATCACATATATAGTCATAAAAAATCAATGTTTGCTCGGGCGGTGGCAACAATTATTTAAATCAAGTTTGTGAGCTAGAATTAAGCACCAGTCCTATTATATTTAACCAATCGTCTAACAACATAGCAAAACTACTGCCGGTAACACACACTAACGCGTTTCGACCTTCCATGGTTATCATCAGATTATGATGGAAAACTGACTAGCGAGGATCAAACCGCAATGCATATATATGGAAAGCCAAATCAGATATGCGGCTCTCTCATCTAGTAGTTTCGCTTACATTGTACTCGACTCGAAAAGTCGGCTGCACAACTTCTATGCAGTTACAAAGATTAACTTTTTGCTGCATCGGTTTATTACATGTGCGTTTTTGTCAAAAGTGCATGAATTTATATCGGGCTTACGCAATATTTTAATAAAAATAAAAAAAAGAATTTACTCAAAATTTTACATCATATGTCGTCTGCACCTTAGGTTATGACTAACTTAATTTAAATAGTTGTTATCAGGTTATTAACGTACGAGGCGCAGTTATTGGAAGAAAATGACTTCCTCGTTAACATTGTTTATATGATCATACTGATGAGGAAATGTCTTAGTGGATGAAAATAACTCGTATGAATGTTCAGGTATCTTGCTATTTAATCTCAAATGTTACATTTTTGTCGTATGCACAGTTTTTGACTGAGAGCACCAGAAACTTTTCAGAGTAATTTAGACTTGATTGGATTTTAGATCCCGTGAGGCCAAATATAATACGATATAGCCGGTTGGATAATTTAAATCAACGTTATTTCAACCATCTTAACCACTTGCCGGTTTGGCTATTGTGTGCCCCATTTTTTACACGCTAAATTTATAATATTTCCGAATTTAAAAAGTATTGTTTTGGATACATATTTAATCTTTTACAAAATCTTAAAAACTAGAAAATCCAGCTATTTTGCAAACTTCATATAAAAATCAATCTCATTGTACTTAATCAGTCGCAAAACATAGCAAAATCTACCGCCAGTTAAACTTATTTATTTATCATAAACCAACCGGGTCCGCTCAGTAGGAATTAACAACAGTTCGCTACTTTTTCCAAGAAATGGCAAATTAGTCAGTCCATATTCAAAATGTGATGAATATACTGAAGCAACAAACTATCTAATGTGTAATGGCTATCCTAAACACTTGATTGGGTCAATTTTGCAAAATGAAAAAAAAGAACCAAATGGATAATTAAACGATCTTTGGTTGTGCGGGCAGTGAGAACAATTACTATAATAAAGGTTGCGATCATAATAAAAACATACGACCTATTAATTACATACATTTATCAGTATAAAATAATAAACAGATGGATTTAGGACCAGAAAAATTTTCATTTAATGGGGATGCTGCTTTTTGCACAGCACAAAAAGTGTTGGAGTGGCATTAACATGCATATTGAATACAGCTAAACTACGAGTGCTGTTAAATGTAAAACACTTGAATTTATGAGCAATTAAGGGAAAACAGATTTTAATGTCAACCGGAAATATGGTTTACCAACATACACACAAATATTGTCGATAAACTCACGTAGGCCGATCGACCAGACGGTTAATTACTCGAATAATAGAACATTGCAACTTAAACGCTTGTTTCAAATTATATAGTGAGTACGCGTATTCAACTGCGCAACGTTTCAATGTAACCACGCGCGTAGGTTCTCCAGGCGTAGCATTTAAAATAATTAATGAGTGCAATACTAGATATAAGTTAGGAGTCTACTAAACTCTACGGATAAACAATAACTGTAGCCAGATTTATGCAAGCAGAAAACGCGTGTGCGGGCAGACAATATGAACTGGAAGTGATGCATGCAATTGATTGGTTGTTCCCCTAATTTACATTTTTGCGAGACTACTAGAAGTGAGAGCCGCATACCTTATATTGCTTTCGATACATATGGATTGCGGTTTGATCCTCGCTAGTCAATCTGCCGTCGTGCTCAGATGATGATCATGGAAGGTCGAAAAGATTCAGTACGTGTGACTGACGTTAGTTTTGCTAAGTTGTTCTTCGTCTGATTAAATAAAATATAATTGTTGTTTACTTCATGTTGGCAAACCTGATTTAAAGATTTGTTAACACCACCCGCGCATTCAATGATTGTTTGATTTTATTACCTACATATGTGTGGCGGAAGAAACATAAATTTGATGTACATGATTGCATAGAAATTTTGCAGGCCACAACTCCAGTCAAGTACAATTTATGCCAGTCTACTAGAGGTGAGAGGCACATATCTAATTTTGCTTTCTATATATATATGCATTGCGGTTTGGTCCTCGATATGCAGTTTTTCGTCGTGATCTGATGATCATCGTGAAAAATCGAAAGGCATCATTACTTTTGGCTGATGGTAGTTTTTCTATGTTGCTCGACTACTGGTTATATATAATGGTTTTGGTGTTTACTTCCAGCTCGCCAACTTGATTTAAGAAATAGTTACCACCAACCGCGAATAAGATTAACTTATAAACGGCAAATGTAATTAACTCTCTATTAAGCTATTTTAGGAATATTTAGTAATTTCATTTTTTAAATTTTTGTTATCTTACTGTACTCATTAACGTAGGGCCCTTATAACACTTACACTGAAAATAAGCTTTCCTTAGCAATTTTACCATGATCTTTCTCTCATTAGGAAATTTTCTAACATTATTTTCTGACTTTCATTTATTTTAACACTTTATCATAATTAAGCAAATTATTTCATTAATTTTCGACAATTTACCTAGTCCGGATTTTGCGATTTGTGTATCTATATTATCTTGCCTTTTTCCTAACCGGTTATGTCACTCCTAAATATATCATTTCACAAAGTGAATAAAATCGACTAGTTTGGCTCGTGCAAAGAAGAATTACATATAACTGAATTCTTCACAGTTATAAATACACAAACTCTCATGATTCCCGCATATAATGAGTACCGTCAGTAACTGTTATGAGATCACAGATTTTACTTGGACCAACGTATGCGTGAACGTTGCTAAATTTAAATGAATTCTATACAGTTAAAAACACCCGCAAATGCATACCGGAAGCACGCCTATCTAGATAAATGTCAGTTATTGTTATGCAATCACTATTTTTCATTTAGATAAACGTACACAAATAGGGAACAATATGTAAGTAAACGATTTTCAGATTGAAATACACTCGCACGCATACGGAGAGCATTCTTGTATAGTGAAACATCTGTAATTGTTCTGAGATCACTATTATTTCAATTTAAGGAGCGTAAACTTACGGGTAATTATATTTAACTGAATGCTCCAGTTATAGACATGCACAGAAAAAAATAATATTATACGCTCATCTAGTAAAAATCCAATTATTATTAGGAGATCAATAAGTAATTATAAATAGAACCGTTTAAAATGATAAATTTTGATGCGACATGTGCTTACCGTTGACTAAAGGATTTGGAAAATTGTCCCGAATAATCCGCAATGAAAATATCGACATAGAATGCAAGAACTTTGTGTCGCGAACAAAGATCAGCTAAAATATCCATACCCTGTCGCGTAAACTATTTCTTTTAAAATTGAATAGGTTTGTGTCTTAATAATAGGTGATAAAAAGCAAAAAGGGGTTAGGTAATTTTTAGGAACTTTATTATTTAATCTATTTGGATATATTTCGTTGTAAGAATTACTAAAATCTATTCAATTATTATATGTAAATGTGAAATGTCCACAAGAACTACCGTTCAATTAGTACCTGCTGTGAAAGTGTCACAGTAATAATGTCTCAGACCAATACGAGGGAAAATCGAGAAAATTATTGATTATTTCGAAGTCATTTCTTTTCACATGCTTAATCTTGGTTTCACCATCCATAAGATAATTTATGAAAAATAAAAAAGTGGGGAACGTAAAGGAACCTTAACACAACTGTTTGTGAACTGGATGCCTGTAGTTCTAGCTATACAGTTAGCCACTTATATTTCTTAAGGCTAACTTTAGCCTATTATTATAGCCCTATTTTAACTTAATTTCTCACTAGTTATGCAATAAAAATTGCACAAATATTACTTTTCCCCAACAAAGAAACTATAAATATGTGTAATTATTTATTTTAAAATGAATTTCATACTGCTGTAATGCTTAAACATGTAGGAAATTGCACTGGCCTGCTGTCTTTCATTTACTGACAAAAATTATAATGTGCGTTTGTGCTGTGCTGAAGTCAATTGAGCTACTATTATTTGTTTAAATCAATGTTTCAATTCAAATAAGAATACCCGTCTCATTATATATATCAGTAAAAAAGTAAAAATTATGTAATGTAGAAAATTCCATTCATTGTATGGCCTTCTGGTCTTATTCGAACTAACTTGCTACTAGGCCCGTCATGTCTAATATCTGGGAACATGCATATAAGATACATTTTGTAGTGCCCAAGGCACACTTTGAAGGTATTCAAAATTGAATATAGAAATTTCGAGAAAGAGAGAGAATAGCGACTTTAATTTACACCTTGCTATGCCAAACTAGGAAAAAGTAATTTTGCGAAACCCAGTCGCGCAAGTTTTAATTAATTAGCCATATTCAAACTGGCTAGTATAGGACAAGTTCGTGTTTATGGATTAGTTTAACATACACATCAACCTTATTAGCTGTTCAACAATGGAGGTATGGTATTTGTCGTGTTCAGCGGCTATAGTCAACTTAATTGGCTTATAAATTTGTAAGCTTTATTCGATAAAAAGAAGGGATCATATTTTTAAACAGTTTGATATTTGTCATAATAAAGTTAATTTGCCGATGTTGACTTCATCTGTACTTAACTTGACTTAATGCATGTACTTTATGAAAGTTTATGTGACATTCTTACTTTTTATTTTTAGACATCATCTCCAGCGCAACCAAGTTTCGTTTAATTATATAAATTTTCACTTTAAAAAGTTCCTCATGGAGCGTGGTGTCTGTTCTATAATGACAGAATGGGGGCGGTTATTTGGAACTTCAGGTTTAAAGGCATGCCATATAGGCTTCGCATATAGGAAAGACCAAAATAGAAATATTGGTTAGTATATAACTGAAAATTGTGTAGTGTATGCGGCAAAGTGGCTCAGTGGTTAAAGCAACAGTTTCCGAAGGATTGAGCCCTGTTCGCGGCAAATTCTGAAAAGTACTTTATGAGTCCCTAATAAGGAAGAAACATGTCTACTGGATGAATTTCCTTTTCTACACTATACAATTCTTAGTTTATACTGACAAATGTATGCAAATAATGGGTCAGGTGTTTATATCAAGATTGCAACATTGATTAAATTCATTTTTATCATCACCTGGGCAACGAATGTTCATTTAATTATACAATTGTTCATTGGTTGGAACTTTGGGTCTAAATGGGTGACATATGACCTCCACCTAAAAAAAGATTAACCGAGGTACATTAGTTAGTATATAACTGAAACTTGTGTGGAGTAGGCGGCCAAGTGGCTCAGTGGTTAAAGCAACAGATTCCGAAGCAGACTTGCCCAGATTCGAGTCCTATTCGCGGCCAATTCTGGACAGGAAGTGATGAGTTCCCAATAAGGACGAAACCAGTCTATTGGATGAATTGACATTTGCACACTATCGAATATTTAGTTTATACAGACAAATGTATGTACATAATGGGTCAGGTGTTTATATCAAGATCGCAACCTTGATTAAAGTAATTGTTATAATCGCCCGCGAAAACATCGTTCGTTTAATCTTGTGGGATGAAAATCATATTTACATCTGGATTGAACAGGAGAACTGAAATGCACGAGGAACGAGAAAGGGATTGCAGCCTAACTAAAACTGTGGTTGGAACACTTTATTAAACGAAATGAACGCATTCCGCTGGAAATTTCTTTGGTATCATAAAAGCGAATCTGGTACGAAGCTGATCTAACAGAAATGAAAACTAATGTTTTGAACACTTTATTAAAAAAATTATAAAAAGGATTTCCAGAAAAAGCTTTATTCAGATAAATTCATAAACTTAGCACGAGACATTGTAGAAAAAGACATATAGCAGAAAAATATTTTTAAACTATCTAAATGGATAAAAATTAATGACCCACTTGTTTAAAAGTTGAATTTGATATATACTGAAACCAAATTTAAAAATAAAATTTTGTCTCTAAATGAAGCATTTTATTTATTTCAATTTAAACGAAATGAACGCATTCTGCAGGAAATTTCTTTGGTATCATAAAAGCGAATTTGGTACGAAACTGATCTAACAGAAATGGAAACTAA
Source organism: Eudiplozoon nipponicum (assembly GCA_029291075.1). NCBI lineage: Eukaryota > Metazoa > Platyhelminthes > Monogenea > Mazocraeidea > Diplozoidae > Eudiplozoon > Eudiplozoon nipponicum. The sequence continues at coordinate 2,110 of JAQBSW010015346.1, read as the reverse complement.
TGTTTTAAACACTTTATTTAACATTAAAATTATAAAAAAGATTTACAGAAAAAGCTTTATTCAGATAAATTCATAAGCTTAGCTCGAGAAACTTGTAAAAGACAAATAGCAGAAAAATATTTTTAACTATCTAAATAGATAAAAATTAATGACCCACTTGCTTAAAAGGTGAATTTGATTTATAATGAAACCAACTTTAATAATAAAATTTAGTCTTTAAATAAAGCATTTTATTTATTTATTCAAAATTTAAATTTTGGTTAAGATGTTGGCAAATGAAGTTTTGTGTTGAAGTATTGAAAAGAAACTCCGAAATAATTACGTCATACAACATTTTCACATATAATATTTAATAGATTTATTCATTTGTGTGATTTTTAAGCTCGTTTTATTTGTCCAGGCGTTATAAATCTGTGCTTTCCTCTGAGGTAGGGAAGTGAGAATAGACCCTGAAACGCGAGGCTAATTAAAATAAATAAATCTATAACAAATAATGAAGATGAGAATAGAAAACTTCGTTCGAGCCATCAAACTATTAACTTTATTATTGTTCAGTATTTGAGTCTTTTCATTAAAAAATATGCACAGAAATATGAACATTATTTGCCTGAGGAAATTGTTCATTAGCATAGACAATTCTCACCTGCCGCGTAGCTTTCTCATGACACGTACAAAACTCAAGGATGAATTTCTGTAGCATAGTATATTCAAGAAACGGTATAGGCAGCGTACGCAAAGTATTTATTCCTGATTGTCAAAGCGAAGACTAAGCATTGAGGACATAGAGCTTAATTTGATCAATCTGCTAAATCCGGGCATTGACATCCAGATATTTCACATTAAAAAACATTAATTTCAATTGGCTTGAAATATGCAAGATTGGCATATGGTTAACTTGCATCACATTAAGCTTATTATGCAGAGGCCTTTTGGTCACTACTGAAGTAGAGCCCCTGAGACGCCAGGCTCGGATATCCAATATACGCGGAATGATAATCTAATTTAGCGCAAATAAATTACTCAGCACTTTCTATTAAGCTAAATTTCTTAAGTCCTTCGGTCAACTGCTTTGTTTCCTCGCGCGTATTGCTGTTATCCATTAAGTCAATATATGATTAATTACAATATATTTAATACAAGATAATGCCTACGCTAACCGTCACGCTGACTGCTACAGATTGCCTTTCCGGAAGTGAAGACCTTGTAAACAGAATATCAACGATTATTAACCGATGCGAATTTGAATTCTTTCCCGTAATATCAATAAGAATACTAATTTGTGGTCAAAATATCGCTTCGCTAAATGTCTTTCATGAAACATATAAAGTAAATCGAGGTGCATGCATTATGCGTGCCATGCAACTAAAATATTACTAGAAGACTGAATAATAAATTCACCAAAGGCAAGTCAAAATCTTCGACAATATGCAGAAAAAAATTCCAAAAAAATAGAAATATTTTGTAAAAACTTAAATATTTTTATGAAACCAGCGGTAACATCAAATGTTAAAAAATAAAAATTGATTCATTTTTATATGTGTTAATTAATATCCCATAGGAAAATTGACCTGCACAATTCTAATTCACTTTCAAAAGTGACATGAGGTCCATCGATTTATAAAAGAGTTAGGCTCTCTTATTGAATCTCGAATGCGATAGGGCAAATAAGGAGTTAAAATTAAGCAAAATATGCAAAAATGTTATTAATTCTTAATTTCGTTATATAAATAAAGTAACTGTTTCTCATCTGCCAAGTATATGTTCACTACTGCTGTTGTAGGATCAATATTTTGCCTTCTTAGTAACGGTATTATTTAGAGCTTTATCCACGAGAGATACTGCGACTACAGGAGCAAAAATCCTTTTCCAAAATATCGATATTAATTGAGCAAGCGTTTGATGAACGCAACAGGTGACATATCGAAGTAATGAAAAGTCGGTCAGGTAAAAAAATAGTGGATCTAAAATTTCAAAAAAACGTAAACTTGAATGTAAGACGTGTGTTTGAAGGCGTTGATAAGTTTTTTTAATTGCTAAAATTGAAATGGTCGTGCATATAATCATTGTCGGTTGTTTTGTATTATATTGAGCATATCGTTACTACACACAC
>JAQBSW010015345.1:0-10022 GCA_029291075.1 Eudiplozoon nipponicum | reverse complement strand
TTCTTTGTTGTAGATTTGGAGTTTCATTAAGATATAAATGAATAGAATGGATTCGACACGAAAAAAGTTTGTAAAGAGTCAAAGTATCAGTGCCGTTTGCAGGCTTCACAATTTCCAGTTGAACCAAATTAAGAATGTTGGAAGGCGAGGATGAATCGGCTTCTGATAATAACCGTCAGATTTCTTCGTTAAAATTTTCGAGTTTCTGATAGTTTGCTGAATTAAAATGAAGAGAATTAGTAGAGTAAATTATGGCAGAGTAATTGATGAAAATAATCATTAAACATAAATTGTTAATATTTAAGTATTTGAATGCCCATATTTGACGTTTTGTTTTTATGGCGATCGGTCAATCTTAAACTCTAGGAAAAAAGAAATTTAACACTCCAAAAATGAATAAAAGTCTGTGGATAAAAAAGTATTACGGGAGAAGAAGGAAAAAGATGCGTTTCCAATCATAATTCGCGCCTAAGAATTTTTTTCAAAGAAATGTATGTGAACCGCCTTCTGAAAATTGTGTTGGAGCAGGAGTTTAGTTTTTGCAGTCAGTGTGTTGAATACATTTGTGGCTTCGGAAAAGAGACAGATTTATAAAAATATATTGAAAGTATATTTGGATTGAATTAAAGAGTTGCTATTGCGTGTGTCGAAGGAGTGACTTGGTGAGTAAATTTTGACAGTGAATCGTAAATTGAGAATATATGAATGTAAGAGATTGCTCGTAAGTGTCGGGTGAAATATAATGGAAAAATATTTGCCAGGAACAAGCGATCTCGATAGTTCTGACTAAGTGGGAAGACTCACTTTAAAAATCTATAAAAGATCTGTTCAATAGCGTAAGCGGAGGCTAAACTAAGAGGGTAATAAAATTAGCTGACTTAGGAGATGAGTGGTGGAACATAGGCTTTGAATAATGTGATTTGTATAGTAGGTTATTTGTCTTGAAGATTTTGGAAGTAATTTTTTTAAGATATGGAGAGATGTCTGCTGGTTTAGAAAAATTGAAATCAAGTTGCTAGACCAAGTAAATTATTTCAGTATCAAGGGAACAATTTTCGGTCAGGATAGAATGGAACGAGTTGGAGGTAAGTTTCATCAGTCGAGTATTACCAGGATTTAATTTAATACCGATTCTGATTAAAACTATTTAACAGCATCATTTGGCGACTATAAACTAAATAACCATATGCTGATAGATTTTGGCCTGCAATCGCAACGGCTGCACTGTCACAGCATTTAATCGCAATGACCGTCCGGTCCCCTGCAAAAATCAAATCAAACGGAGCGTTACGGCCCTTCATCATATTTTCATCAAATTAATGGCAACAAATCAGGTCCGAGAAAATCAGTCAGACACCCACAAACTGATATGTGTTCTCCAGCAGTCCGTCCTAATAATTGGTAGATAAATCACTGCGTATGCAGACATAGTGCTCGAAATTGCCTTAGAACAAGTCAAGATGGCACCGTGTGTGAATTTTCATGGTAGCCTACAGGCAGATTACTCACGTTCACCGTTCAGAACCACATACAGAAAATTTAAAAGGAAGTAAGCATGATGCGTATTAATTTATGACTCAGCACACCGGTTCGTTAATGGTTGTTTCAGACCCACCCTCACGAGTTGCATTTGTGTGCTTTAAATTCATTCGTAACGCCAAATTTTCCAGTAACTTGCAGCACAGATTTACAGCTAAAGGCTGCCAACAGTCAGTCTATTAAATCACTTGGCTTGGAAAGTCTCGGAGTATTACTAGGCCTACGTCGAGTATTCCCGTTGACATTTATCGTCGCGGATGTGCCATATTATATCTTAGGGTTGGATTTCTAGGCAAAGTATGGACTGCTATTTGATACAGCAATAAGTAATTTGCTTGAACCAGGTCCGAATTTGTTTGTGCATAACTTTGTTGATAGTGTCGATTGTTTGGTTTTTCACTCAAAAGTGACGACCCTTTCAAATACCCTCGCCCTCTAGCACGCAAAATTCTCAGCATTATTCCGAATATCAAAAATATTAGAATATCAGTTCCAATCAGTCTAGCTAGTTTAACTACACGGCATCATATAGTAACTAAAAACACGTAGTCTTTACCAGAGCTCAATAATTAGATAAGAAAAAGATGCAGGCTGCCAAGGCCATTTTATATCAGATGATAGAGGTCTTAGTTCTAGACATTTTGCGTTGCCAATTTACATACTAGATAAGCAATACGTTGACGATTGGAGATTATGCGGTGATTAACGTGCCCTTAACAAACTCACAAATTTAGATCGTTATCCGATAAATAACGCAAAAGTTCTTATTGATGAAATAGCCCATCGCAAATTGTTCTCGGTTCACGATCTAATTCAGCTTGCCATTAGATTCTTTTCGACAACGAAATAAACGCAAAAAGAGCTCTCATTACTTCTTTTGGCTTATTTGAATAAATTTATATGGCCTTTGGTTTGTGCAATGCATCACAGACATTTGAGAGATTCCTGAACGAAGTTTTACGGACACTCTTTCTACCTATTCTTACGTCGATGATGATTTTTAACAAAATTTAACAGACACATTATCGTATTGATCAATTTGGCTCCGGTCATAACATGGAGAATTGTGTATATGCACAAAAACAAGTGAAATATCTGGAATATTTGATTAAACATGGCGTTAAAAATACCCTGAAGTTAAATTTGAGGCTATCATAAAGTTTCCCGCAAAGACGGATTCTAATGAACTGCGTCGCTATCTTGGCATGTGTAATCAATATATGCGGTATGATCATCTTATTTCTAACACTAAAATTCCTCAGAACTATATTTTAAACTACATTTCTTATGTCCACCTGCTAATTGCACTGTATCCTCAATATTTTCTAAACCGGCCATAATATTAAAATAATATTTCTTGCAATATACATTGTAACAATAAGTGTGCTTACCAATAGACTGAATACCGCAGATGATACAACGAGATTGTGGAGACTTTGAAAATAAATATGCACGTCAATTATCTGAAGTAAATTTGAGATCCTTCCCAAAACCTGAATTAAGATTAATAGTTGGTTTCAAATCTCTACATTTTTGGCAAAGTCTCTCAAGCCATAACCATGCAGCAAAATCTCAACCAGACTTGATGTTAATAATCACCAAAGACAAGTCAAAATCTTTAACAATATGTAAAATATTTTTTTATAAACACAATATTGTTTTATGAAACCAGCGAAAATATCAAATGTCCAAAAATAAAATTTGATTTATTTTTATATGAGGAGCTAATTGATGTCCGATAAATTAATTATTAAATCATGTTTAAGTTGTTCACTCATAAATCACAAAGTCCTCATTCTTCGGTTTCTTGATGACTCTTCCAGAACGAGTTTCAACGTGTATCGCTGGTATTTCGTTAGGTTTCACTTTCATATTGTATCAATCTCCTTACTTAACTGTCTTGATTTTTACCCTTACTTCTTTTTCACATTTATCTGGCCCTTCTGTTTCACATATTTTCGAATCATATCTCTCCTCAGCTTCTTCATGCTTTGATGGATATCATTCCCCAGTCTTCTCCTCCGTCCAGGTACATTGTGGAATGCAGCGATCTAGTGCTGCACACTCCACTGTGTCATTTACTTCTATAAATGCATTTTCATCAGTCATACTATTGACATTGAATGGCCCTTTATAGAACGGAGTCAGACAAAATTGTCTGCTCTTGTTAGTTATGTATACATGAAATGCCAGATTTAAATATTAAGATACATAGCACTTAAACCTTGAAATTCTAGATTTGGTTGGAGCTAACCGACACATTTAATCTCTCAAGACTCCAACAAACCAATCTACTAAACTAGAGGTAGAATTAGAGCTTCTATTAGAAGATCTCCAGGTAATCTCAATGGCTCTCCATAAACAAGTTATGCTATGGATGTTCCTAACTGTGCTTTATATTTATTTTACATTTACAACAAAACTATGGGAAATCATGCATCCAAATAGGTCCTCCAGTGCAGCGTAATGCAGTCTTCAGCTCCACCTGCTGTCTTTCAACGATCCCATTAGTTCTGGGATTATATGCACATGTGTGTCTTACATCTATCCCCATAGTATTCAATGATCTGATAAATAGTTCAGACATAAACTGCCTTCCACGATCAGTAGTTACCCTTGTTTGTGCCTTGTTCACAAACTAAATGTCAAGTTAACGGCCACAAAATTCTAGCTGAACCTGGTGTAAAACGACGATAATAGCTAACCTTCCCCATAGATCTACGCAATTGACGTACAGCTCTGGGTTCTTCGACATTTTCGATTGCTTGAACTTTATCTTCCACTGGTTTGATTCCATCCTTGGAAATGGAGTGTCCAAGAAATTTAACAGTGGAGCAACTAATGCTGATCTTTTTAGGCTTTACTACCAATGATGCCATTTTTATACACCTTATCAAATGGAAAGTCTTGAAGAACCTCATCCATCAGACGCTGGAATGTCTCTCTAACATTCTTCTAAACAAAAGGCATGCATAAGAATTCATACGATCTTCCCCGAGGAAATCGCACTGCTCTGAGCGGTATAGATTCTGCATCCATAGGTACGCTTTCTGCAAATCTAACGTGGCATAAAACTCATACCCAATTATATCCCTGAGCAAAGTACTCTGGTTCGGTAGAGGATACGAATCATCTTTCATTAACGAGTTCAATAGACGATAATCACCACAAACCCTCCATTGACCTGGTTCAGGTTTGGGAACTAACACTATTGGAGATGCAAAGTTAACATTTTAACGTATACAAATTTCTTCTATTAACCGCTTAAATTCTTCAATTGCAACAAATTGCTTATGTTGTGAAAAGGGTAGTGGTTCCACAATATCGATTTGGTGTTTTATGGCTTTCTTGAAACCCTTCCGCTTAGCATTGAATGGTAGAAACACGACCAGGTATTTCTCGATGACATCCAACAAATCATCGGAGACGACAGATCTGGGTAGTCTCACCGAATTAACTAACGAGAACCCAGTCGCAGCATAGGTTATTATCCATGTGCCTTGTCCAATTATCCTAGATTTTGGATTTAAAGTGTGGTTAAATTAGATTTTTTTAAAACCATCCCAATGATGTTATCCTATATATCAGCGACCAGAATCATCATTATTTCCAGCCACACAAAAGTCAAGTGACTAATGTTTCACTGCCATATAACCATAAGGAGTGGAAAAAAAATAATAAGTGAATTTAGATAAATTATTATTGAGATTTACGAGAGAGGGAGAGGGGTAGAGAGAGAAGGAAAACCTTACTACTATGAGTAAATTTATCAGGATAACTCACAGAAACGAGGCAAACTAAACCTCTCCACAACACCATTATGGCCAAGTTAGCATTCGGGCAAGGCGACATCAGCAACACAGCTTCCTTGCGGATTTCACCGTATCACGTCATAAACAAACCGAACCTCGCAGCTAATTTTGCCCTACTAAGAAAAGAAAGTTACGAAGATGATTCTACTATACATCTGCAACAAGATCGCCACTGAGCTCGATTCGCTGCCATATCGCTAAGGGTTTCTAACCAAGAACTGTGATGTGCACGGGGACCCCATCCCGGCAGACGAGTGGATCCTATACTACCCAATTTGGATGTAAGTGACTTTAATTGTTTCTGCCATGTCAAAATCTGCCCACCTTGTTTCTTACGCCAATTTGGTGCTGGATGAGAGAACAGAGCTCTATTGGGCAATCGGAATGAGGGCATACGCAAAACGTGACCGAGCCAACGAAGTTGATGGAGCCTTATTTGTTTTTCTAACGACGAGCACTTATTGTCAGATCCAAAAATACGTCTACGGATGTCAACATTAGTCATTCATTGTTGGTAACCAACATGTGCTATACTTTTCAAACAACGATGATCGAATGCCTGTAATCGTTTCAGATCATCAACTCTAAGAGGCCAAGTTTCACTAGAGTATAGTAAGACTGCGCGTACAGATGCATAGTAAACACGACCTTTAAGGCAAAGTGAAATATTCGCGTTTCTCCATAAATGACGAAGGTTCGAGAAAGCTACTCTAGCTTTCGCGATCCGTATTCTCACCTCGTCGGACATATTGCCTACGTTATTGATAGAGCTCCCAAGATATGTAAACCTGTCGACTATGTCAAGATCTTCATTCTGCAGTCGCAACGTTGGAGTGAGTGGTGGGTGATCCTGTAACAGTATCTTACATTAAGAGGGTGCGAATTTCATACCGAAAGACGGAACAACGTTTGCTAATCTATTTAAGGTGGTCTGGGCAGCATGCTGATTGTCGAATAATAGTACGATATCGTCCGCATAGTCAAGATCGACTAGTTTTTCTCCCGGGAGAACTTCAACTCCAGCGTCCTGAATGTGTGAGAGAGTGTTGTTCATAATAGCATCGATTACAAAATTAAACAAAATGGGGAAAGTGGACAACCTTGACGAACACCACTGCTGGTTGTAAAGTTATGCGTTAATTCGTTGTAGACCTTAACGCGACCAGAAGTATTTATGTAGAGAGCTCGTATAATATTAACAAATTTAGTGGGCACACCGCTTTTCGACAAGATATGGAATAAAAAATTGCGATCCATCGAATCAAATGCACCCTTGAAGTCTAGAAAGACGACTATTGTGGGACAGTGATATAAATGTCTCTGTTCGAAAACTTGCCTTAACGTAAAAATATTGTCTATAAAACCCCTTCATGCGCGGAATCCGGCCTGTTCTTCTCTTGTTTGTGATTCACGTGAAGCGCTAAGACGACGTAGGATAATCGAAGCAAATAACCTTGATACGACCGGAGTCAAACTTATACCACGATGGTTATCGCACGAATTACGGTTGCCTTTTTTGAAGATGGGAATGATGGTCGACTCATTCCAGTCAAGTGGTACGGTTTCCTCATTCTATATAGTATGAAAAAGTTTGGTCAACGCTCCTGAAATTATATCGCCACCATCCTTAAACAATCCCGGAAGCAGATCATCGGGGCCGGCGGCTTTGCGGCGCTTAAGAGATAGGATTGCATCGCGTACTTCTAACTCGGATGGTTCTTCGGGACTAACATTCCACACTGTTGATGCAGACATGCTTTCGGGAAGCGGAACTGACGCGGGTGGCCAAGAAAATTGATCTCTAAAGTGTTCAGCCCACCTGTCAAGACGACTTATTTTATCGGTTATTAATTCGTTGTTACTATCATTTATAGTTTCGCTAACTTTTAACTTTCTCGGACCTGTTGTGCGTATAAGTTGGAACAAACAGCGACTGTTACCTGACGCGAAAGCTACTTCCATTTCTTCAGCCTTTCTGCTCCAAAAGTTTTCGAGATCGCCTTTTAGACTGCGCTTAAGTTGGCGTCTTATATTGCGACGGGTATTATTATGAGTCGAGCCAGGTGGAATTTGGCGCCTTATTTCGAGTATCTCCATAGATTTTACAGAGATCCAGTGATTATTTCTACGGGGGCCTGCTATGCCACATACAGTAGTACCTGCATTGTGCATAGTGGAACTTATCTTGGACCAAAGTATATTCGGATTTTCGCTATTCAGACCAGTTAGATTAGCCTTAAGAATATTTTCATAGTTTTGTCGGATGGACGGTTGTTCGAGTTTGCCTACATCAATTTGGGGTTTATTCTTAATTATTTTCCCGGAAAATTTAAGAGCAAATCTACAACGGATAAGTGCATGGTCCGAGTCGACATAAGTGTTCCAAAAAGAGCGACAATCCTGGATGCAACCACGCCATCTATAACTAATTGCTACATGATCTATTTGAGTCCACCGTTGTCCGGGTGCTGGAGGACGCCATGTAGCACAACGTTTAACACTACGTCTGAAATTTGTACTACTTAAATATAGTCTATGTTCAGCGCAGCTATCCAAAAGCCGTTCACCATTATCATTGCGAGTCGAGCTTAGAGTTTATCTTCCACCTAATTGAAATTCTGTGATAGTTTGCATATGTATATATATATATATGCTATATATATATATATATATATATATATATATATATATATATGCTCTGTTATCGTTAGTTCTACCAGTATTTTAAAATATGAATATATATATATATATGTATATATATATACTCAAATATATTTAAAAATATATATATATACTGGGCAGCATATGCTTATATATGGATATTTACTTATTCATATATAACCTAGGTATATATAAATATGCATTTGACTGATATACTATAAGCATTATGATATGTACATAATTTTTCGCGTATATATAGATAGATAATAAAGTAAGATTAGGATTAATATTACAAATATAAAATAAAAAACTAGGAATTGGACTACATAGTGTATTCATATTTAATCGTATGTGCTTGACTTTGAAATGATCTCTCATTGTTGACTTTGGATTTTTTTATAATGCACAAGTTTATACGGTTTCTGCACTGATATTTGAATAGTGATTGAATGCAGGATGTCGCGAGATGTGGCAGGTTGGCTCAGTGGTTAGCGAAACAAATTCCGAAGCAGACATAGCTAAACTTTGGTGTGTATGATTTAAATAGAAATAAAATTGTTTCGAATGAGGACGCCACATTTGTTTATTGCGGAATAGTGGCTAGAGTCAACGACTACGAAGCAGATGTAACCAGGTTCGTGCCCTGTCAGCGGCAACTTTTTGACAATACGTAATAATTTCCCACTAAGCTCAAAACTGGTCTACTGGATGAATTTACTTTTATACACCATACGATGCTTAGTTTGTAGTGAAAAGTGAATATTTGATGGGATTTGTGCTTATCTCAACCCCGAAAACGTTATTTAAATTAAAATAGTTGAATTGATATCCTGAAGATGGGTAGAGAACGGGTGACACAAAATGTCTTTGGTCAAGCACGACAGAGTAGCTCATCGACTGGAGCACCAGATTCCGCGAGAAGCTCTGGCCTGTTCGTGATAAATTCCCAATAAGAACGAAGCTGAAGTACTGGACTAATTTCCTTTTCCACACTAAACTATTCTTAGTTTATACTAACAAATAAACTTATACAATGAGTTAGGCGTTTATATCAAGATCGCAAGCTTGATTAGAAATAATGTCTTTAGTCAGTTAGCAAAATTTTAGACTACAACATTTTCTAAGCTTTGTTGATCGTACCGCATCTTCAATTGTTGGTATGAACGATGTTGAAGCCTCCGAAGGTATGGCACGAATCAGCATCAAGCCACACTGAAGTCGAATTCGATGCGTACTTGAAAATGGAGATCAATCGGATTTTTGCGAAGCTGATAGTGCAAATCGTCTATCCACGAAAGCATCCAGTGGAAACACAAAAAAAAGACTAAATAACACTTGGGATCTGAATTAAATTACACAAAATGAGGAACTAAAATGTATTAACCTGTAAAATTGTTAAAAGTGCTCTGAAATTCAGCGAAATTTCGCAATGTAATAGTTTTCTCTTATCAATTGTCAGCCAAATAATTTAGCTTTAATCAATTATTTGTTTATTGCGACCGGCCTATTTCCTGTGTATGAAAGAACCTATTAATTATAAAAATGAAGATTTTTACTAGGCTTCTGACATGGCACTGGTATATTTGAAAAATAAATTTTAAAATGGAATTTTTCATAAAAAATCTATAAATTTCTTAGGTTAAAAATGAAAAATGACGCGGATTTGTTCCAGTCCAAAATTTAATACAATCACGTTAATGAGTGTATTTCGGATTGGATCTGATTAGAGATAAATATTCATAGTTTCGTCTTTGTAGCTCCATTAATTTTATTATTTTCATCTTGAAAACGATTTTACCGTTTTGGCGCTCAAGTTGTTTATAAATCTATAGCTTTATTCAACGAATAACAGAAGGATTCGTGAATAATTTAATGATTAACCATTCTTGTAAGCAATAATAAAGTTTAATATATACTTCAATATTTGATGCAAATTGTCATTATAATTCTTTTTCGCCATTAATAATTTATTAACAACAGTACATAATGAGTTCTCAATAAGGACTAAAC
>JAQBSW010015344.1:0-10024 GCA_029291075.1 Eudiplozoon nipponicum | reverse complement strand
ACCAAGACTAGAAAACCTAAAACTAAATGCTGTGTCCTCCGATTTAAAATCGGCTTCGCATGTATATATAACTAATGAGAATAGGAAGAACTGCCTAACACCATTTTACAAAGGACCATACTAGGTCAAGAGGATGACTGACAAGAATGTCATCATAGAAATAAATGGCATTGAGGATTGTGTTACGTTAAATCGCTGTATTCCCCAGTTTATCTGGATTGACGGTTTGACCGAATTAAAAGATGCGTCGAATGACCGTTCCATGGGCGAATCTGAGGTGTGGAATCCCATCATGCAGGCACATAATGAAATGCAGTACTCTGAAGAACCGTTGTCTAACATAGCAAAATCTTATTCTACTGAATCACAGCATGAAAACTATTTGTCGATATCAGATGATTTTGAAGAACCAGCGAATGTTGTACCGGGAGAGATGACGACGTCAGGAGCGCCAGTATGCACAACTCGTTCTAGAAGAATACATCGTCAGCCGAAGAACTATGATTACGTCTATTATTAGTCGTTCCTCTTTTTTTTGAGGTGGTGTATGTGGAGGATGTTAAATCCTCCGCCTTATATAAAATGACCTTGAATGACAGATTTAAACCACCATAGCTGATTGTAACAACTTTATTTAAAAAGAATTTTTTCTTTTTATTTTCCAGAACATTGTGTTTAAATACTTGATTTTTAAAAGTGTGCGCTATTTTCAGTTTTTGAGTATCTCGCTTCCTGTCTGTTATTGAAATTTTGGTCTGCTGCATTTTAACATTTCTTTCCATAATAAACGATTACAACATTATACAATAAACTCTTCCTTCACTTGCCTTGTGTTCTGATATAAAATAACACTGAGGAGGAGCCTTGGAACAGGTATAATTGATTTTATTGGGGGGTCACGTACATACCAAAACAGATTATTGCTGAAAATATAGCTTTCCAACTTTCACCTTCCGACTGCCATAAGTAAGTGTCAATTTAATTATTATAACATTTGATCATGGATACCGATATTAAATTCGAGGACACAAGTAGGTTAGTGCAGGACATAGCGGACTTGAATTTAAATAACACAAGCAATAATATAAGCATATCACACTCTACTGTGAATTTTAGGACTTCCAGCGATCTGGCATCTATGGGGCTTACAGACACGAATAGGTTAGGGGCCTCAACACCAGTTAAGTAAAGAAAATTATGATTCTAGTAGAATCTACAACGGGATCACCACTCCTCTCAACTCGATGTCATATCGCGCAGGATTTCCATACATGGACGTTATCCAGGGGGAAGATTGGACTTCATACTCCCCTATTGGAACATAGTTGACTTGCATTGTTTTGTCAACGTCAAAATCTGTAAACCTAGTCTCTTATGCCAATGGGAGAATAATGCTCTATTTCGGAATTGAATTGAGGGCTTACGCAAAACATGACCAGAGTCAGCGCAGTTAATGACTTCTTTTTTATCTAACGAGCACTTGTTCGCCAATCCAAAAGTACGCCTACGGTTTTCAGCGTTGGTTTTTCGTTATTGATAACCTACATGAGCAGCTTTTACATTCATATTACATTTCCCTGTAATTAAATTATTTTGACCTTATGCATTGTTAAAAGACCACAGAGTTGCTAACTTTTCAATTATTGAATGCGAAAGAAAACTTTTCTTTTGATAAGGATATTTTGCATCTCAACATAAAGTTATTAATAGATTTTAAATGTAACGAATCCTCACCTTTGATTCTAAAGCTTCAGATGATTCCAACATGTGAATGACATCACCAGTTTCCATATCCAGCAGCATTCCCGTCAGTTTGCCTACTAATTCAGGATTTGTCTTCTGTATGAGCGGATATAGCTTATTTCCGAGAAAGATTTTACGATTTTCCTCAGTCATTTGAGCCAGACTTGACAAAGAAAGCGTGGTATTGTCACCCACCATGGGTGTGAGTACATCCAATGAGTTCATTTGTCGCCTGTCTGTATCTTGCCGTGTCTATATCCGTTTGCATAGTAATTAGTTCGATTCGTACAAAAAAAACAGTAGGCATTAAACGCTTACAATTCGCATTTGTATAATTATAAAATCATATGCGATAAATAAGAAAATAAATTCCACAGCAAAAATTGGTCTGGACTATAACAATTTATTTCAACACACATATCGTTTGCAATTATGTGTCAAGTGTTGCGCACCTAGTAAGAAATTAGTTCAATTATGACTAGAACGATAAACCAAAATCAGCATTAACGGTAAGTATAATCTCGTGTGCACATTCGTTTCGTGCTTACTGGAGACTCATCAGAAGGAGCCGATGATACGACATTTTCCCACTATATATTTGGGTGAGGAATGATGGAAAATAGGGCGGTACATATTAAACTTTCCGTGCATGCTGCCTTTGGTTTATCCTTCTGGTCATAATTGAACTAATTTGTTACTAGGTGCGCAACACCTAATTTATAATTGCATATATTTTAATTCTCCGCATCAAACTTTATCTAACACATATGTTTTGTCACCGAATGCAGACTTTAACCTTCTTCTCGTTCAATTTCACTTGGAAAAAGTAACTAATCAGCAATTTCTGATGCGCTTGCTTTCATTTCTTCACAACTCGTGTACTATTAGGTGCTGACTAGACGATAACATTTTTATTCGTGGCTTTACACTAAATTGGATGGCTACAATACGATATCAGAAGCAAAAGTCACGCTACCACAACCAGAACGGCCAGCAATGGCTCGACGGTCGCCATTTTAACTAAGAGCGAAACTGACTAGTGATATTTCCATGAGGTAGTTGGTTGGTGACAATACGCAATGACGATTTCCCAATCTGTCATTTAAAGTCCAACTAATTAAACACCAGTATCATAATCGAAAAAAATTAAATATAATGCGTTAAAATTTTTCCAAAAACAAAAAACCCATGAATCATTTTGAGAAACTTACATCGACAACAGCCTGGTTCTGCGTCAGATTACGCGCATGATTGTTGAAACGAATACCCGGTTGTTGGTTTGGCATTGCGCCAGGATTGTTAACGGCCATCTATAATAAAGCACAAAAACATATCAATAAAATGCCTAAACAGTAATGAATACACAATGAATATGAATTACTCGAATTGCAGTATACGATATCAGACATACACGATACGCCAACTAGGACACCGTTCATTGAACAGAAAATTCAATCGTCAGATATTTTAATAAAACTTAAGTTTGTTTCATAGCCAGACAATATATGCGCTAACCGCATTAAAAGGAATCAACAGTAGGCCACACACATTGTGATAAACTGAGTTTTAAAATATACAGTAAACCACGTGATTCGTATTGTGTGAAAGAAATCACTAGTTATTCATAATTTAAACAAAATACTTTTATTTCCAGTATAAGGAAGACAGGATGATTATTTGTAATAGACAACTCAAGAGAATTCTAGGTGCGTTATCACAATTCACGATAATTATGCCATTTTTAATTCTGATTAGCAACGAACCATCCCGGTGAAGAAATACGCCGGCTTCATGTGCATAACAATGTAATTTTTTGAACACTGGACAAGAACTATCAGTACTAATCAGAAATTTGTTCAACGTCAAACCTGAAAATGATAGCAGAATATTTTTCACATTCTTAGCTTAACCGCCATCCACGGATGACGGGCGCCGGCTGTACAGTGAACCTGGCATAGTGCAACAAGCGACTCTTTTTATCGTTTCGGATTAACAGTAGATATTTAATACAATCATAAAGATTGAGAGTTAGACACGCAATGATTGATCACACGCACAAGGCAAGTATAGCAATGACAATACGACAGTTGATCTGATCGTGCGGAAATCAGCACACACACAAAATCTGCATGCCGAAATTGCTCGATAAATCAGCGACTGGCACTCGTGAAACACATTATTTGATATTGAAATATAACTAGGATTACAAAATTTAAAAAATCAACTACATTTTTGATGCACTCGGTGAAAAGTCAGTAAGGGAGTTAAAATGTTTCACGATCTTCCTATGAATCGCCTGACTGAAGTGTAACAATTTTAGTTTGGGCTAACTTTGAATCCTTAAGCATGGAGGCATACAACTTCGAACGCATGTTTTCGACTCACGCGGAGGGAACCGGGCGGTGCAGCAGCTATCTCGGCAGCCGAAGGACGAGGCGGAGGTGCGGCTGCATTTGCAGGAAGCATGTGTTGCTGCCTAGGCTGATTGACTTGCGACAAAACACTGACAACAGCCGGTGCCTGCGTGTGCGATTGCACAGCGCCGGCTGCCTGCGACTGACCTTGAGCTAGCACCTAATGAAATAAATTGAAAATAAAAATTAAATTGAGATACCATCCTTGGACCCGGGTTAGTTATAGGATAAGGCTCTAAGCTAACCGAGTGAACATCGAAGCGTTTGAATAAATCACGAGTTAATAAACATGGCTATACTACCAGAACACGAATTGGTCATGAGGGCACTATAACAATCCACACCTCAGCATCGATGGATAACATGCATCCATGCATAAACTACGCCTCCCGTTCGGTTGGTCGAAAGCAGATTTGATTAAGCTACCTACGCAGACATGTCTTCTGTTGGATTCTCGCATATGCATACTAAACCAAATGTGCTTCAGTTAGTGAGGTTAGGGTGTTAAGTGTTCCACAGACCGGTATGCCCAATAATAGTATCAAGCTATGACAGCGCTGTTATACGTCATTCACGAATGAAAACCTACACTGAAGACTCTTCCGTAACCTTGTGAAAATGTTAAACTACCGGTCAGTTGCAGCTCGGCAAATACACCTAGAAATCCTAGCAAAAGTTAATTTGTAAGTTTCCATCTGGAGGGCCAAGTAGTGTATACCAGCAACAACGGATAGCAAAATGCTACTCTTATTCAAATAATCAGCGAATACAGAAATATAGCGGTACTTAACTGAAATTGCAGTCTTATAGCTAGGAGTTAAAAATTAAAAAAAACTAATAATCCAGTTAAAAAAGAAAGCTGACAAAAATAATAATGTAAAACAAGGAAATTGTTGCAAGAAAAAAGATTTATGAAGAAGAATCTAGTTCATCTGTAATTACTTACCTGGATAAGACATAAATGGGGAAGCATAAGAACTCAACACACATAATGGCATAAACAGCTTTAAGACAAAGAGCCTTCGGCAATACAGCTTGTCCGCGGGTTTGATTTTATCGTTTCATAAACACGATCAAATCTTGCAATTAAATCTGTTAAAATGAGAAAATAAATCTAGGATGATTTTGCAAGAAATCTACAATATGATCACCGCCGAGTTTGATTCTTAGCCATATTGTACAGGGTTTCAACGTACACCCCATTCTGGTAGACGAACGGGTCCTATTCTACCAAATGTGATTGTGTTCACATTGTATAAAAATTTGACCACCTCGTTTCTTATGCTAGTCTGGTACTGGCTAGGCAATCGAATTAAAGGCATGCATTAAACGTTACCGAACTGACGTATTTGATGTGGTCTTATTTGTTTGTCAAACTGGCAACGGTTGCCTCCCAAAACACGTCTACGGTGTAAGCGTTGCTGATTTGTTGTCACGTGACAAAATTGAAATGTTTGCATCACTATTTTAATTAATTATAGGTTTCTTCATCTAAAACCATGCTGTTTGCAAGGCGGAAAATTCAAATTATGAAAATTATTTACGATCTGGACCACAAAAAATTGACAATTACTACTGAGAATAAAACGTATCTAACTTCATAACCCGTTGAGATTGAACCGCTACGACATTGCTTCTAAATTATCAGCAGCGTTAAGACAGTGTTGATTGCAGGCAATGTAAAGCTTACGAGCAGCAGTGTACTTTTTCCAGGTTTTGTAACAATTACCGTGTGTTGAAGAGTTTTGGAGCTGTTTGAGTTTACAAACAGGCGCTCAGACTTGACTGTTACGAGACTGACTTAAGCTTGTGAGTCATTCTCACAAGCGGAAGGAATAAACATTGGATTATCACACGCTTTATGACCAAACGATATACGTACAAAATATCCAAAACATTTCTCGCCTAATAGAGATAAACAATTCAAAGATCGTGTTTGTGCACAACCGGATACCCAGTTTGTATTATGCTTTCTGTTTCAACAGAAAAAGATAGTGTCGCCAACTAGCCGAACAGACAGGAGCATTGTATGCAGGCCTCCCTTCAAATGGAGGCCTTAATTCAGTGATGATTTATCACTGCGAATTAGCGATGATATGGGCTCATCCTTAGCATCTCAAATTTATGATGAGTAATCTGATTAACTGATTTGGCTATCCAAATACATGATATATCATAATTTAAGTTATGAAAAGCTACGTTTAGATAGCTTTGTCATTGTTAAAACAAGCACCTCACCCACAAAAATGTACAGTCTATTATTAATTAAAACACGCTATTTAAGCAAATCCTTTCATGGGGATAGTTTAACTGCTGTTAACATTATTAATAATTGGTATTTATAAAATGCCTTTTAAAGTTAAAATACAGTGTAAGTTGTTTTAAAATCACATTGCATACCTGTGTTTGTGTTGTGCTTTGATTGGGTTCGTATATAGATAAAAAGACGAAGATTTCATTATGCTAATTAAATATTTCTCGTAAAGAAAGTAGAATCTTCTTTATAACGCATGTTTAATGTGACTTAACAGAGCTCAACATATAAGATAGCGTATTATGATCTCCAATTTATAGTGGCCTCAACTAAGCCCAATCTCAAATTTTATGCATCAATAATCGTACGAGTGTAATCGGTCGACCCACGTAAGCCGATACATATGATGGATAAAATTTACAGCAAAAGAGCAATGCAACTAAAACGCGTGTCCATCTGGTTTGCGAATACACACAGGAAATTGTGCAAAATGCAAGAAATGAAATAACAGCGATATCTGAAGCTCTGTGGAATAACCAATTACAACCTAATTGGTGACAGCATCAAAACTATGTACACACATTAGCCACAATTCAAAATAATACATTTTCCTATTCACCACTCATCAGGACAAATAAGAATAGTTTCTATGATAAAATTTTTATCGAATTATAAAAGCTCGTATTTCAAGAAAATGTATTTATCATGATCGTGATATATAACCAGAAATTTTCAGCTTAAAAACGACATCTTTCTGTTAGAAGGGGGATACAGCTGAGTATGTAATATTTAATGTTAAATGGGTGTTAACGAAATATGAACCATTCTCATTGACAGCAAATGAAGAGTTACGGCTGCTGGTATTAGTGAACCATGGCCGGCAGAATACACAATCAAGCTAGTGGAGCTTATCTGTTATTGTCAAGTGATTATTGTTCAATATAAAGAGCTACGCAAATTTGTACCTATTTAACTTGCTATATAAAGTTAATGAATTCGCTGTCCTGATGTTAGACAGTTAAACATTAATGTCCACGTAAATTTTGGCATGTACCGTTGATTAATTGTTTTCTCATACGTTCGACGTAAGTGCAACTTTGCGTACAGACAAATTCATAGATATTATGTATTAGGTGTTGGGCACCTAGTAACAAATTAGTTTTAACTTGACCAGATAGATAAACCAAAGGCAGCATGAACGGAATGTATAAATTCGTGCACACATTAGTTCCGTGCTTACAGGTGACTTTTCAGTAGCAACCGGTATTACGCCCCATACCCTCTATGAAGAACGTGGGAAAATATGACGGTCCAATCTCCTATACGAATGTGTAAACTTGCGGTAGTGAAGCTAGCTTTATATAGTCTTCTACAATGAGACTTCAACGTTAATCCACTTATATAATATATATATATATATATATATATATATATATATATATATATATATATATATATATATACGGATTCTGCAAAGGGCACCAACACTATGACATGTGTCAGTACCCGATATCAACATTATAGTATCGAAAAGTTGCACGGTACCAACACGATGGATTTCAATGTTCACCAAAACTGAGAGTTACAAATATTTCTGAACATAGAAAATATGATTTGAAGTAAGCTATTCATTTAAAATTATCAGTGTCCTTATTCTTTGTTTAAACACGCCGTTTAATAAATTAAATGGAATAGCCCGCAAAAAATACAGGAGCATCATAACACTAGCACTGCAATACCAGCATAAAAATACTGTTTATAATTTTAATTTACCTCTCTAAACATAATCGAGACACAAAATAAGAATTTTCAGTGGTCAATTATGAAATATAAAACAATGTCAAGCATGTTCACATTTAATGTATAGAAATTATATGATAGCTGCCGTTAGTACAAATCAACACGGCTTCTCAATTCTACAACATAAATGTGAAACCGTGTACCGTTCTAACACAGAGGCATGACAATTTCGCTATAGAACAACAACTAGATAAAACAAATCAGCTCTTTTAGTCAGCAACTTACATGCTGGGCCAACGGCATTCCTGATATCTGCATAGCAGACGCAGCAACAGACCTTGGTTGTTGCTGATGTTGATGCAAGTGAGAGCGCTATTTGTTGAATACAACGAACAAAAGCAATAGGGCATCAAGTAAGCTAAGCCTCAACAAAAACTAAGCTTTGCACAAATTAAATCACAAACTACGACATAAAGCAAAATAAAACCAGTGAATAAATTATTATCAGAACCACCTTCACCCGGTATTCAGTGAAACTGGTATCCGGAAATAGTGTTGGCAAGAGCCACCAGTAACAATTGTTTTGATAGAAACCTTAATTTCGCGAGTGAACTTTCGCTTATATATATATATATATAATGTTGGTTATTAATGTATTCAGTAGGAAATAAAACAACTTGACCAAAACAAAATAACAGTTTTAAATTATACGATCAAATGAAGCCCATGAATCCAATATAGCGTCAATTCGTTTCAATCTTCATGCAATTTTAAACATTCAGAGTACACTAACCAAAAAAACTATGCCGTGCCTGTAAACAATAGAGTTCATTGAAGACCTCAGACATAGAAATAAACAAGCGATTTCAGAATTATGAAGCAAAGCTTGAATAAATTAAAAACCCACAACAAACAAGCACAGAAATAGAAAAAAATGCACTAGTTTTGATATTAGAAAATATTTGTTTGATGATCCAAGAAACAGACTGGAATGACTCAAGTAAAATTTAATCACAAGCCCTGTGATGTGTTAAGAATCTGCAAATAGTCGCCAAAATCTTATTGATGTAGCTCACAATAACACTTGAAGGTCCGTAAAACACTCGAAAGACACTAGCACGCTCACGAATTAAGCATACATGTATAGGCAGATAGTCTGAATTAATGTCATATTGGCGCGTATTAAGGAAGACACACAGTAGCGTGGTAAATGCGAATGTTGAAATTAACTTTCGTAATTTCGAACAGTTTTACTAATAGGATAAGGTCAAGCATAGAATCATTGTGTAATGTGGAATGAATTCTACTCAGTGACAATCCAGTTGCAGATTAATATTAGTCATCTATTGTCTTCGATGTTGGTGGTAGAGCACACTGTAACGATAAAATGAACCTCGATGTGAAAACCTCAAGGAAACCTCTGTACACTGAAGTTTACCTGACCAGTGAATACGTTGTATGAACGTCCATGTTTCCTCGTTTCTGTGCTGTTTTGAAACAGATCTTGCATTTGAGACTAGATACATTCACTCATTAGTTATTATGCTTTATTCGTTTGTTAGAGTTTTATGATTACGCTTTTGTGAAACTGGTTTAATGCTTATGCAAGTCCATTCATGACCACGATGCAAATGTTTATTACAGAAGGAATGGATCAATGCTGAACAACTTTGCAACTAAGACATGCCAGGCATATTAGTAAGGTTTGCATGACTCTTGCCGGTAAGAGCTGCATGCTTAGTCGTCACTCTCGAAGCGGATGCGCCAATTCACACTATCCATGACTAAACTAATCTGAACACATAGAAAGACCAGGTATGCTCGAGGATAGCACTCCCCGCGATGCTGCAACTCGAAAGTGGAGCAGATTCAT
>JAQBSW010015343.1:0-10024 GCA_029291075.1 Eudiplozoon nipponicum | reverse complement strand
ATTCACGTATCATCTGTAATGGTCGCAACGCTTTATAATGGATAAAAAACATTACTTTCTAGATGTTGTATAATCAACTCAGCCGATAATGGCGCCATGAAACACCATATTACCTTACTATTTGGTTGACAGAATAATTACCATTCAAAGTAAAAATGGACTATTCGAGTACATAATATGTATTACTTTAGAACGCATACAACAGTTGAGAAATTTTAAATCCTTAAAAATCACTATATGTCACAAATTTAATGTAGATTCTTTCGATGGAGCGTCAACAAAGAGTAATGCATCTTCGAAGAAACTTACTGTGCAATCTCAGTCTATATCATTTAACCAAATAAATGTAGTCCCTGATAACATGCTCGTCTATTATGCTCCTCAATGATTAGAGTATATTTCAAGATAAATTTTGACTGGTGTACTGCGAGGCATTTAAAATTCACAAATATCTCTGCATTGTTGCAGTCTCGATATGTTCTAAATTTAAAACATTTTGGTTTACTACAGAGACTGGCTGGAATCGTTCGAATATTTATAAGCATGAAGATTTCATGGTTTTGCTTTTGTTTAAAGACGATGTTGAAAATTGTCACAATATTCATCTAGTTCTCTCTTTCAGGAATCGAGGTAAATTCTACTTGTGATGTTGCTGAAGAATCTTTCTTCTTCACGTCAATTTTGATATTGGATTAGTCAAATAATGTATCGTTCATTGAATCGCTGCAATCCGCAAAATATATAGGTTAAACGCCTGAACTTTTATCATATTTCGCAAATCTAACGGTCACATTCATTTGAAGTTCTTTGAATAATTCTTTATGCCTTTTGGAAACAACCGACTTCCTCTAAATTTCAGCCCATACTGCTTTGCAGAAATAACATTTTGGCTTCTAGATCCTTTTCACCTATAAAACCCACAAATACAGAATTCTTCATAACGATTGTTAAGTTTGACCTAAATATTTTTCGTATCTTGTCCAAGAGGATGCATTTCAATGACAAAAAACTTAGCTACAAAGAAACGTGCTTTATATGAAGATTTGACAACGGATTACTTATATAATTAAACATTTACACACATGATTTGTCAGAGAATTTCAATAGGATCGGCGATTTGTCTATATATCTCAATTCGTCTACAAGAATTTCATTTCTTGTTTTGGATTTTAGAATTTACACTTTCGCACTAAGAACAAAAGTATCAAAATTGCTTTACTGACAACTTACCATAATCATCTGTATATTAGAAATTATGCACCCAGTAACTAATTAGTTCAAATAGACCCAGAAAGGTAAACTAAATTCAACTTGAACGAGAGGTATAATCTCATAAACACATGACTTTTGTATTTGCAAGCGATTTTCAGTAGGAACCGTTTCAACGCTCTATATCTACTATAGTGGTCAAGTAATATGGGGCAATTGGACGATACAATCTTCTATAAGAGTGTGTATATACCGGCAATATTTATGACAACTTCATATGAAGTATTCGACAGCGTAACTTCAAAGCCAATTCACTATTTATAAAGTAAAACGAGATTGTATTAATACCAAAACTATGGTAGCCGAGTCGTTACCTGCTATCAAATCTATGGTTGCCGATTCGATACACGATGCCAACATAATCGATTTCAAGATACACTCAGTTTCACCAAAACTGAGAATTTAAACTTCCTGTAAACAGCTGTTACATAAGCAAATCTGTACACTCTGGCCTTCATCGAAAACTTTTATTACATTTTGGTTTATCCTTCAGGTTGTATTTGAACTTATTTCATACTAGGTGCACAACGCCTAATACACAATTGCATATTTATTAGCTTATCGCAATAAATAGTAAATAACTTTCTATGCTGTTGGAAGAAGGAATGCAAATTTTGAACTAGACGACCGATGTGTCAATCAACATTTCAATCAATAAATATCAATTAGTATCTTGAGTGAGTGTATGATAATTTTTCTACAGGAAGCAAAATTCTAATAACAATAGAGGAAAATCATCCGGCCAAAAAATCATACTGACACTGACTGAGTACTCAACAGGGTTTTTTCTTCTTTTTTGATGTCTCTTTTACAAGCTGGCTTTGAACAATATATAAAATGCTTTATGTTTCATAAGAGTGGTTTATTCCTAGAATCCAGGTAGAAAAAATGTTTCTGTTAAAGCTGACAATTACTGAAAATTAGGCTTTTTTCATATCGCGCAAAATTAGTAGACGTTTTGCTTTTAATTCTACAAATAAACTAAAACAGCTTTATTTATCATTTTATTGATGGATATTTAAAATCAGTTTGAGGCTAATATTTCGTTATGAAGAAATATATTTTGTTAACCAAATGGGCTGTTTTGATAGGAAATTGCCTATTTCGTTGTAAGCTTAGTCAATAATGAACATGATCAATTAGTCACCTTTGACTTAAAGCGTTGATCAGTATTATTATCAGAAAGGTGGATTACATAATCAGATGACAAACTCGGACGGCAATTTGCTACCATAAGGTATGTACCTGTACTAAACATTAAATTTTCAAGCTCAGCAAGTAAGTGCACGTCAAAATATGATCAAAAATGATGAGAGCAAGAAATAGATTAATGAGTATCAGAGTTTCCGGCATACAAAAATTCTATTCGAGATAAAAGCAATTGTATTCGAAACAGATTGGATAATTCAATACTGTTTGTTGCGAAGAACTAATATATATGCAAGTATGTATTAGGTGTTAGTAACAAATTAGTTCAGTCTACGACAATGCGACTTCAACGCTAACTCACACTATATAATATATATACCGAGTCTGTGAAGGATACTAACACTATGGCTATTGTGTTAGTAACTGATACCTTTTTTGAAATCGATGAGTACCGGATTCTAACACTATGGTTTCCGAGTCGGTACATGATACCAACCTGATGGATATAAATTTATGCTAGAGTTCACCCAAATTGAGAATTGCAACAATTTCCGAACACCTGTTACTCCAGTTAAACCATACACTCTCCTACTGATGAGTCGCCAGTAAGCACGAAACGAATGTGCATGAGATTATACTTTCCGTTCATGCTGCCTTTGGTTTATCCTTCTGGTCACAACTGAACTAATTTGTTACTAGGTTCGCAACAAACAGTATTTAACTGTAATATATTGAATTGAATAATGTCATGCTTACCGCGAAATGTGATAACTGATATCGATGAAGGCCAGAGTGTATGGTTTAACTGGAGTAACAGGTGTTCAGAAATTGTTGTAATTCTCAATTTGGGTGAACTTTAGCATAAATTGATATCCATCAGGTTGGTATCATGTACCGACTCGGAAACCATAGTGTTAGTATCCGGTACTCATCGATTTCAAAAAGGTATCAGTTACTAACACAATAGCCATAGTGTTAGTATCCTTTACAGACTCGGTATATATATTATATAGTGTGAGTTAGCGTTGAAGTCGCATTGTCGTAGACTTTATATGATGTTAACTTCACTATTGCAGGTTTACACATTCGTCTAGGAGATTGTACCGTCCTATTATCCCACATTCTTGACCAAATATATAGTGGTTAAAGGGCGTAATACCGGCTCCTACTGATGAGTCGCCAGTAAGCACGAAACGAATGTGCATGAGATTATACTTTCCGTTCATGCTGCCTTTGGTTTATCCTTCCGGTCACAACTGAACTAAGATTGGATAATTGTTTGCGATATACGGCAGTTTGTGCAAAAGGTGGTAATTCTATTTTCTGGGTCACCTTAGCCTGATTAACCTGCATTTTGTATAAGAAAACCGAAAAAGAATTCCACAACAGTTGTCTTTCCAGTGCTACTGATTTATTTGAACGTCTGTGTAAAATGAATCATATTAGCGAATTTTATTTGCATTTCATTACATTCACGACAACTTCACTCGCGTGATATTTACTAATTATATTCCTGAGATACGCTTGTATTCGTTGTCGGATCGAATGAATTGCTTTTGTTTTACCTCTAGGGAGATATAAAGCATACTCTATTATTCGTGTTTAATTCAATAAATGTCAATTCGACATAGGATGATTTTTTATTTGTACGAGTAAATAATAAATTAGTCATTTTAATATAAATTAATCAATTCTACTAATATATGCCAAATATGTAAAGAAATATTTTTTGACGCAGATCATAATAAAACTGTTATATGAATAGGAAAATAAAAAGTTATGCTGCCAAAATATTAGATATTGCCATATAAAACTATAGAGTTTGGCTTTATTTTTTGCGAAATTAAACACAAAAATTGCTTTAATTTATGTGATAAATTTATTATGCACGTTATGAAATATCACGTTTTAAATTATATTTTACCTAAATATATATATATATATATATATATATATATATATATTAAATACATAATATACTATTATAATATCTTACAATATTTTTATAAATTTCTTCAAACGAATACTTTACTTCAAGTCTTTAAGTTTCATGCAATAATGTACAACAGACTGCAAAGGTATTAATTAATTTAATGTACTCCTTAAGACGATAGGATACAGAGCCATTAGAATTGAATTTATTTTGCATTGCGCCGGCATTGTAAAATATTAGATGCTCGTAAAATGTCTGCACTTGAAGGCCAAAATCTTGATAACACCATAAACAAAGAAATGCACTGGACTTTTGTGGATCCGAGTGCTTTGTATTAAGGCAATGTGTCTTTAATTTTTTTATACATCCGTTATTCTTTAGAGATTAACCTGTTGTACTATTAAAATAGATAAACAATATTTAATTTTCCGAAATCTATTTTTAATTTTCCCCTTTTTTATTTAGAATTGATTTTTTCCTTAGTTTAAAAATCTTCTAAATAATTGAAATGCAGATATTTCTCACTGTTGAAGCGGATTGTATTCAATAAAACTGTTCTTTAATAAACAACCATGCAAAATTTCTAATTATATTGGTTCACGCGTACAAAGAATATCAGCAAAAATACATTATGAAGACTTCGGAAGCAGTTTCATTGAGAGATAGATAACATCCCTGTATCATTTATGTAGTGCTACTTAGATTTTAGCCTAGAGAACATTTAATGAGATTCCTTACATTTACTCGTCTTTCCCATTTCCGTTTCAATTGTCTGCACACAATCTGCCACTATCGGACGAAGAAATGCTAAAAGCACTTGAGCCTATGTGTCACCTAGATTATCGGAAATTTCTCTAAAAATAGTGTTGCAATTAGAATTTTACATCGGAGAACATAAGAAACCACCGCCAGTTTTGTTTTGTTGTTCGACGACTGGTTAAATAGAATTGTATTGGTGCTTATTTCAAGCTCGCAAACTTGATTTAAATATTTTTTACCACCACCCGCCTATCAAATATTGTTTAAGTTTTGCATAGGAGAACAAATCTTTTCGTATTTCCGTCTGAATTATAAATTTTGACATTATTTCTTGCCTGTAATAGAATTTGCAACAACACTTTAGGAACCTGAGATCATGGGCATAATGTGAAATTGGCTTAATATACCTTCGTGCACATTAAGTGTGCGTGAATGGATGGCGAAATTCATAAAACCTTTTAAATGGATTGATTGCTCCACATTTTGTAATTAATTTACAATCTAAAGGCCGTTTGAAGAAAACTGAACTTTTTTTTATCTCAGAACAATTGACGACATCCTATCTGCATTCCGATTTAACCAGACTTCGAGCATTCAATACTACTTCAAGTATATTTGACTGGTAATATTCGAATGTGCAGGGTACTAAACAATATTGAATTTCGAATTATATTAACGCTCTTTCAATTAGTCGTATATTGAATAGTTATTCTTTCAAACATATCCAGTTTCGATATTTCAAAATACTTGCTAAATTTTTTGAAACTGTTGTTCCTTGATTCCAATCATGTATTTCATATGCTTATTTTGATTTCGATAATTAGAAATTACGTTAAATTTAAGCTCAAATAACCGGTTTGATATGTCATTTTTATTTCCATAAACAAATTTAATATTTTTTTAGATTAGAAAAAATACATTGGTCCATAGGAGAAAAGGAATATGTTAACCGTTGCTTATTTAAATTAAAATGGTCGTCAACTTATTCGACGAAATTCTCCTAGTAAATTGTTAAAATTAAATTTCGTAATCATAGAGAAATTCCGTTAAATATGATAATAAAGTGAGACGACAAAAAATATAGATCCAGGTTCTAAAATTACGTTTTGTGAAGTTTTTTTTTAATTTTGAGCAATATCCTGTCTCTACGTTTCAATTTTGCAATTTCTTCTAATGTAGCTATGGTCAATAACGGAATAACAAGCCGATAATTAAAATGGGAAGAACCCACAGTGAATTAATGATAAGTGGATTTTTGCTTTGTTTATTGAAAATAAATCAGACAGGATTCTAAGTATGTTTTAAGGCAAAAATTGAAAAAGAGTGACATAAAACAGCAGCTGCTGTTTTTAGCGTAATATTTCCCTCACCAGATTATCTTAATTTTGCCGCTAGAACTCGCAGGTGTCAAGACGCGTAAATTAAAGTTAATGTTAAAATTATAATAAATTCACGTCATGATAATGTCTATTTATTGGTTCCCAAGATCTGATTTGGAACAAAAAAATTGTCGATCAATTTACGGGAACCATAGGAAACATAAATTACAAAACTTTATTTTGTATTTACAGAAAAAAAATACAGCAGAAAATTTTTATGAAGATAAACGTGATTACTTGATAGTCCTATGAGCATGTGTCTATCATTTTTTTCTCACCATGCTTTATTTTAAATTTGATTGATTAGGATTAATGTCAGTTTCGCCTTTTAGAATTAATTACGCAATAGGCATAAGTTATAATTCAAATTAAAGGAAGAAAACAAGATAATTTGTCGATATAAGTAACTTTGTTTATTCTATCACCTCAGGACAAATTGTGAAAAAATTACGGAAGCTCACTTAGCCAGAGAATTTAATTTTGGGATTCAGTTTCTAGAAATAATTAATGATATCCAGATTTAAGGAAATCAGTGTCGTTTTTCATAAAGCGTAAGTTTTAATAATTATCTTTCCCTAACCTCGTTTGCTACTGATGAGTCATTTTTCCAACGACTGTAAGCAATTATTTAATCTGTGGCATTATTTATCTGCCATTATTCCTCAGGAGTTTATCCAAAAACAGATTTCTGCATTGTCCTACACGCTTAAAAGGCTTATAGACCACTCCGAAATTAAATACGTACCAATTTGCAAATGCTCTTCGTGTGTCATCCTTTTCAATGTCCGAAAAATTAGCGATCGTTCAACATAATAATGATGGTAACGTCAAAAGGTCTTCACGCGTAATTCAAAATAAAATTAATTTTAAAATTAAATTATTTACACATTATACCTGAAAAATATTAAAAGCGGAACGTAAAAGATCTTAGGTGCTAAATATTATGTTCATTTTAGACTGAAAATATTGCAGCTAAATTAAGCAAACACCATAGCATATTCTAATATATTTTGTGTATTCCTGGATAAGGCAATCAGTGTAATTTTGTTTTATAACACTTTAAGGTTATATAGTTATACTATAGAAAGTTATAGGTAACAAAATAAATAGCATATAATTATAAATGTACGCACCAAGGTAGTTATACGCCAAATAACTGCTCGTTCCCACCTAAAATTGAAAACTTTTAATGTCACTAACTTTCTCAGCTGTCCAGATACCAATATTGAATAATGTCATATCCGAAACAGTTTACAGTATTTAAATTTCAGAATCTTCTGTTAGAATATTTTAAGTCTATATTGTGATTTCATCCTCGTTAGAAAAGGTCTGTAGCGTGCTGTTTTGAAAAATCTGAATGTGATGATTATGCGCTTTTATATCACGCGGATAAACTGCATGAACACTAACACCAGTTTTACGACCAATTTCGGAAACCAATTTCAGCTCTACGCTCACAAACTATTCTCATTCATCTACAATAAATTACAACAAAGCAGCTCCAATTAAAACATAGAAATAAGCTTCAGAAGTTTATATATCCACATAGATTATTCTACAATGCCTATTACTTATAAATATATAAGCACAAAATCGAGCAATTTGAAAAGATTGAAGTACGATAATTCATTTCATTTTTTATTATTTATAATCTTTTGAAATGCGAGCTTTTATAAAATTCATTGTGCCCTTCCTGTGTGCAAAAACAAAAAGAAATTTTATCGGATATAAGAAAGATTTCTTTCGCATAATCTCCTCAAATATCTACTAATGAACGAATCTTTATATATAAATTGGAAAGCAAAACAAGATAGAAATATGTGAACATAGAGAGAGAGTGTGAAAAACGCAATTGATTGGTTTCCGTTTTTCACACTCTCTCTCTCTATGTTCACATATTTCTATCTTGTTTTGCTTTCCAATTTATATATATAAATATGTTAATTAGTAGATATTTGAGGAAATTATGCGAAAGAAATGTTTCTTTTATCTGATAAAATTTCTTTTTCTTTTTGCACTACGTCATAACATGTTGTTCATCAATACATTTATAATTGATAAACTTTGAAAGAAATGTGTTTCACGACAGATAAAACATTAATTACCGTATTTTTGTTGGGCCGAACATGTTCTTTGCATCCACTGTCTTCAATTTGACTTCGAATATTTTGACTTTCGGCTTCGTAAGATTTTTCATCAAAAAGCGCATCACTCAAAGAACTTTACAATTAATATATGAAGTGGCAAGTTTAGCTTCAAATGTCTCATTTATATTTATTACTAGATCTCTTAATCATAACGGATTTTTCACAATTTGATTCTGAATATTTCGACTTCCGGTTTCGGATGCCTTTTTCAACGGAGAGTACATCGCAAAAACAAATTACCAATCAAATATGAAAAAAATTATGTTTAAGAGAACTGGCAGTAAGTATTAATAAAACAGTTGAAGCTAAATTTACCACTTCAAATATCGATTGTCAAATTGTTTGTGTGATGTGCTTTCAGTTGAAAAAGGCTTCCGAAACCGGAAGTCGAAATATTCGAAGTCAAATAGAAGACAGTGGATGCAAATACTTTGTTATTTATAATTTATATACCTTTTTGAACAATATACCAGTTTCAGGATAAAACTTTCGGATCAGCTTGCTGATTTAAATATTGTAATATTCCCCATTCATTCACCGGTTGTTATAAGTTACCAGGCGTATTATCTGGGCGGGCAATATTGTTTGTGGTCAATTTCTGGCCTGTCTGCTTTTCAAAGTGCCCATTTAACAAAGATGCTGATTGTTAATCACTATTTAATATGTGTATTATTATACAATAATCCAAAATCTAAATAAAGCCTTATTACTTGTATGGACAATAAACAGCTTGCTAAACAAAACTCATTGCAATTTATTTCTAGAACTGGCAGCGATCTCCTGAATTTTGTCAATCGAACTTCATGTTACTGAACTAAAAAAATATAAGTAAATTTTTGTCGCAGTTCTGTGCGTCAATTAGCACGATCTTAAGGTTGTTCAGTGGATCGTTAAAGCATTAAATTTTAGTTTCAAGCCAACTTAAATGACGCCCCAGGAAAGTTGTTCTGGAAATCCTGCCTTCATATGTGCTGGTTACGGTTATCTTTGCTGTAGTGCAATTGAATGATACCTTAATTAAAAGAATTTAAAATTTATATTTCGTGTCAAATTTCATTATATTTAACAAATATCGAATAACTAATTACAGAGTACATCAAAATATTCTTTGACCTTTGTATATAGTGGGCTCAAAAAAAGTAACTTAAACTGGATATTAAGTGATTCAAAGGAGCAGACTATAGACAATAAATTGTTGATGACATTACAATCCACGATAACGCCAAAATTATATCCGATAATGAATCAAGAATAATCGGTATTACCATTGAAAAACCGATTCATATTAATACTTATTGACATTATTCAAACATTCACAATGCATTGGATAGTCTTGCAAGTGTACGATATTTGACGACTAATACATTCGCTAATAAGAATAGTATATA
>JAQBSW010015342.1:0-10027 GCA_029291075.1 Eudiplozoon nipponicum | reverse complement strand
TATTGTCTTTATATTTATATGTGGCGAAAGCTGCAAACAATTAATGTTCGTGACTGTATAGAAATTGTGCAGCCGACATTTCCAGTCAAGTTCAATGTATGCAAGACTGCTAGAGGTGAGAGCCGCATATCTAAATTTGATTTCCATATATATTCAATGCTGTTTGATACTCGATAGTCAGTTTGCCGTCGTACTCTGATGATGATCCTGGAAGGTCGAAACGCGTCAGTGCGTTGCAGCTGGCGGTAATTTTGTTATGTTGTTCGTAGACTGGTTAAATACAATGGGGGTTGGTGTTTACTTGAAGCTCGCAAACTTGATTTAATGCATTTTTACCATCACCCGCGCAAGCAAATATTGTTAAATTGTATTGTCTTTATATTTATATGTGGCGAAAGCTGCAAACAATTAATGTTCGTGACTGTATAGAAATTGTGCAGTCGACATTTCCAGTCAAGTTCAATATATGCAAGACTGCTAGAGGTGAGAGCCGCATATCTAAATTTGATTTCCATATATATTCAATGCGGTTTGATTCTCGATAGTCAGTTTGCCGTCGTACTCTGATGATGACCATGGAAGGTCGAAACGCGTCAGTGTGTTGCAGCTGGCGGTAGATTTGTTATGTTGTTCGTAGACTGGT
Organism: Eudiplozoon nipponicum; assembly: GCA_029291075.1. Taxonomy (NCBI): domain Eukaryota; kingdom Metazoa; phylum Platyhelminthes; class Monogenea; order Mazocraeidea; family Diplozoidae; genus Eudiplozoon; species Eudiplozoon nipponicum. The sequence continues at coordinate 9,384 of JAQBSW010015342.1, read as the reverse complement.
TATATACAATGGGGTTGGTGTTTACTTCAAGCTCGCAAACTTGATTTAAAGCATTTTTACCACCACATGCGCAATCAATTATTGTTAAATTGTATTGTCTTTATATTTATATTTTGCGAAAGCTGCAAATAATTAATGTTCGTGACTGTATAGAAATTGTGCAGCCGACATTTCCAGTCAAGTTCAATGTATGCAAGTCTGCTAGAATTGAGAGCGGCATATCCAAATTTGATTTCATTATATATTCAATGCGGTTTGATACTCGATAGACAGTTTGCCGTCGTACTCTGATGATGATCATGGAAGGTCGAAACGCGTCAGTGCGTTGAAGCTGGCATTAATTTTGTTATTTTGTTCGTAGACTGGTTTAATACAATGGGGTTGGTAGATACTTCAAGCTCGCAAACTTGATTTAAAGCATTTTTACCACCACCCGCGCAATCAATTATTGTTAAATTGTATTGTCTTTATTTTTATATGTGGCGAAAGCTGCAAACAATTAATGTCCGTGACTGTATAGAAATTGTGCAGCCGACATTTCCAGTCAAGTTCAATGTATGCAAAACTGCTAGGGGTGAGAGCCGCATATCTAAATTTGATTTCCATATATATTCAATGCGGTTTGATACTCGATAGTCAGTTTGCCGTCGTACTATGATGATGATCATGGAAGGTCGAAACGCGTCAGTGCGTTGCAGCTGGCGGTAGTTTTGTTATGTTGTTCGTAGACTGGTTAAATACAATGGGGTTGGTGTTTACTTCAAGCTCGCAAACTTGATTTAAAGCATTTTTACCACCACCCGCGCAATCAATTATTGTTAAATTGTATTGTCTATATATGTATATGTGGCGAAAGCTGCAAACAATTAATGTTCGTGACTGCATAGAAATTGTGCAGCCGACATTTCCAGTCAAGTTCAATGTATGCAAGACTGCTAGAGGTGAGAGCCGCATATCTAAATTTGATTTCCATATATATTCAATGCGGTTTGATACTCGATAGTCAGTTTGCCGTCGTACTCTGATGATGATCATGGAAGGTCGAAACGCGTCAGTGCGTTGCAGCTGGCGGTAGTTTTGTTATGTTGTTCGTAGACTGGTTAAATACAATGGGGTTGGTGTTTACTTCAAGCTCGCAAACTTGATTTAAAGCATTTTTACCACCACCCGCGCAATCAATTATTGTTAAATTGTATTGTCTTTATATGTATATGTGGCGAAAGCTGCAAACAATTAATGTTCGTGACTGTATAGAAATTGTGCAGCCGACATTTCCAGTCAAGTTCAATGTATGCAAGACTGCTAGAGGTGAGAGCCGCATATCTAAATTTGATTTCCATATATATTCAATGCTGTTTGATACTCGATAGTCAGTTTGCCGTCGTACTCTGATGATGATCATGGAAGTTCGAAACGCGTTAGTGCGTTGCAGCTGGCGGTAATTTTGTTATGTTGTTCGTAGGCTGGTTAAATACAATGGGGGTTGGTATTTACTTGAAGCTCGCAAACTTGATTTGATGCATTTTTACCATCACCCGCGCAATCAAATATTGTTAAATTGTATTGTCTTTATATTTATATGTGGCGAAAGCTGCAAACATTTAATGTTCGTGACTGTATAGAAATTGTGCAGTCGACATTTACAGTCAAGTTCAATAAATGCAAGACTGCTAGAGGTGAGAGCCGCATATCTAAATTTGATTTCCATATATATTCAATGCGGTTTGATTCTCGATAGATAGTTTGCCGTCGTACTATGATAATGACCATGGAAGGTCGAAACGCGTCAGTGCGTTGCGGCTGGCGGTAGTTTTGTTATGTTGTTCGTAGACTGGTTAAATACAATAGGGTTGGTGTTTACTTCAAGCTCGCAAACTTGATTTAAAGCATTGTTACCACCACCCGCGCAATCAATTATTGTTAAATTGTATTTTCTATATATGTATATGTGGCGAAAGCTGCAAACAGTTAATGTTCGTGACTGCATAGAAATTGTGCAGCCGACATTTCCGGTCAAGTTCAATGTATGCGAGACTGCTAGAGGTGAGAGCCGCATATCTAAATTTGATTTCCATATATATTCAATGCGGTTTGATACTCGATAGTCAGTTTGCCGTCGTACACTGATGATGATCATGGAAGGTTGAAACGCGTCAGTGCGTTGCAGCTGGCGGTAGTTTTGTTATGTTGTTCGTAGACTGGTTAAATACAATGGGGTTGGTAGTGTACTTCAAGCTCGCAAACTTGATTTAAAGCATTGTTACCACCACCCGCGCAATCAATTATTGTTAAATTGTATTGTCTATATATGTATATGTGGCGAAAGCTGCAAACAGTTAATGTTCGTGACTGCATAGAAATTGTGCAGCCGACATTTCCAGTCAAGTTCAATGTATGCAAACTGCTAGAGGTGAGAGCCGCATATCTAAATTTGATTTCCATATATATTCAATGCGGTTTGATCCTCGATAGTCAGTTTGCCGTCGTACTCTGATGATGATCATGGAAGGTCGAAACGCGTCAGTGCGTTGCGGCTGGCGGTAGTTTTGTTATGTTGTTCGAAGACTGGTTAAATACGATGGGATTGGTGTTTACTTCAAGGTCGCAAACTTGATTTAAATAATTGTTACCACCACCCGCGCAATCAATTATTGTTAAATTGTATTGCCTATATATGTATATGTGGCGAAAGCTGCAAACAGTTAATGTTCGTGACTGAATAGAAATTGTGCAGCCGACATTTCCAGTCAAGTTCAATGTATGCAAGACTGCTAGAGGTGAGAGCCGCATATCTAAATTTGATTTCCATATATATTCAATGCGGTTTGATTCTCGATAGTCAGTTTGCCGTCGTACTCTGATGATGATCATGGAAGGTCGAAACGCGTCAGTGCGTTGCAGCTGGCGGTAGTTTTGCTATGTTGTTCGACAACTGGTGAAATACGCAATGGGATTGGCATTTACATCAAGCACGCAAACTTGATTTAAAGAATGATCTTAACCCTGATTAACAGAATGGAACGCTGTAAACAGTCGACTTTGCGCCGCACGCTTAAACACGCCCACTAAAATCAATACTACTTACTTACTTTACTGCGGCTGACTCCTTTTGGAGGATAAGCCGGCTCCATAGAAATCCCGAATTATACCTCTCCATGCCGGGCGGTTGGCAGCCATTTCGGAACATCGAACATTCCAACACCCGAAATAAATAGGTGTTTTCGCGCTGATACAGAGCGCGTCGCTTGCCGGGGACGCCGTAGCATGAACGGTATTTGTGACATTTCATGGAGTTTCTCGGGAATTTGGTACAAGTGATGTCCCCTCACCACTCGGCTTTTTGATCGAGGACGCACCTCTAGCCTTTGCACATCCAAGCGCAGACTGCAAGGCAGCAGTAAGTTGCATGGTTGCCGGTGGCTGTTGAGAGCTCATTCGCCATTCGGAAGTACGGGGTACTGTCCAGGAGTCCATGTAATCCTGTGGCTGTTGAACCCTTTTGTGGCGGGGAACACACGCCGAGTCATGGTGCCGTCGTCGGGCTCATGTGGTCTTTTTATAAGAGATCCGATTGCCAGTCGGAAATCCACCACGCCCTGGTGACACCACCGCCATAGCCCCGTTAGCCCATGTACGATCGGCCATCGAGACATGGTTGACACCGTCGTACCACGTTGAGGAGGGGATGGCCTTTACGACGGAAATGTCCGTGACTGTATAGAAATTGTGCAGCCGACATTTCCAGTCATGTTCAATGTATGCAAAACTGCTAGGGGTGAGAGCCGCATATCTAAATTTGATTTCCATATATATTCAATGCGGTTTGATCCTCGATAGTCAGTTTGCCGTCGTACTATGATGATGATCATGGAAGGTCGAAACGCGTCAGTGCGTTGCAGCTGGCGGTAGTTTTGTTATGTTGTTCGAAGACTGGTTAAATACAATGGGGTTGGTGTTTACTTCAAGCTCGCAAACTTGATTTAAAGCATTTTACCACCACCCGCGCAATAAATTATTGTTAAATTGTATTGTCTTTATATTTATATGTGGCGAAAGCTGCAAACAATTAATGTTCGTGACTGTATAGAAATTGTGCAGCCGACATTTCCAGTCAAGTTCAATGTATGCAAGACTGCTAGAGGTGAGAGCCGCATATCTAAATTTGATTTCCATATATATTCAATGCGGTTTGATCCTCGATAGTCAGTTTGACGTCGTACTCTGATGATGATCATGGAAGGTCGAAACGCGTCAGTGCGTTGCAGCTGGCGGTAGTTTTGTTATCTTTTTCATAGACTGGTTAAATACAATGGGGTTGGTGTTTACTTCAAGCTCGCAAACTTGATTTAAAGCATTTTTACCACCACCCGCGCAATCAATTATTGTTAAATTGTATTGTCTTTATATTTATATTTGGCGAAAGCTGCAAACAATTAATGTTCGTGACTGAATAGAAATTGTGCAGCCGACATTTACAGTCAAGTTCAATGTATGCAAGACTGCTAGAGGTGAGAGCCGCATATCTAAATTTGATTTCCATATATATTCAATGCGGTTTGATCCTCGATAGTCAGTTTGCCGTCGTACTCTGATGATGATCATGGAAGGTCGAAACGCGTCAGTGCGTTGCAGCTGTCGGTAGTTTTGTTATGTTGTTCGATGACTGGTTAAATACAATGGGATTGGTGTTTACTTCAAGCACGCAAACTTGATTTAAAGAATTGTTACCACCACCCCCGCAATCAATTATTGTTTAAATTGTATTGCCTATATATGTATATGTGGCGAAAGCTGCAAAAAATTAATGTTCGTGACTGCATAGAAATTGTGCAGCCGACATTTCCAGTCAAGTTCAACGTATGCAAGACTGCTAGAGGTGAGAGCCGCATATCTAAATTTGATTTCCATATATATTCAATGCGGTTTGATCCTCGATAGTCAGTTTGCCTTCGTACTCTGATGATGATCATGGAAGGTCGAAACGCGTCAGTGCGTTGCGGCTGGCGGTAGTTTTGTTATGTTGTTCGATGACTGGTTATATACAATGGGGTTGGTGTTTACTTCAAGCTCGCAAACTTGATTTAAAGCATTGTTACCACCACCCGCGCAATCTATTATTGTTTAATTGTATTGTCTATATATGTATATGTGGCGAAAGCTGCAAACAGTTAATGTTCGTGACTGTATAGAAATTGTGCAGCCGACATTTCCAGTCAAGTTCAATGTATGCGAGACTGCTAGAGGTGAGAGCCGCATATCTAAATTTGATTTCCGTATATATTCAATGCGGTTTGATCCTCGATAGTCAGTTTGCCGTCGTACTCTGATGATGATCATGGAAGGTCGAAACGCGTCAGTGCGTTGCAGCTGGCGGTAGTTTTGTTATGTTGTTCGTAGACTGGTTAAATACAATGAGGTTGGTGTTTACTTCAAGCTCGCAAACTTGATTTAAAGCATTGTTACCACCACCCGCGCAATCAATTATTGTTTAATTGTATTGTCTATATATTTATATGTGGCGAAAGCTGCAAACAGTTAATGTTCGTGACTGCATAGAAATTGTGCAGCCGACATTTCCAGTCAAGTTCAATGTATGCGAGACTGCTAGAGGTGAGAGCCGCATATCTAAATTTGATTTCCATATATATTCAATGCGGTTTGATCCTCGATAGTCAGTTTGCCGTCGTTCTCTGATGATGATCATGGAAGGTCGAAACGCGTCAGTGCGTTGCAGCTGGCGGTAGTTTTGTTATTTTGTTCGTAGACTGGTTAAATACAATGGGGTTGGTAGTTACTTCAAGCTCGCAAACTTGATTTAGAGCATTTTTACCACCACCCGCGCAATCAATTATTGTTAAATTGTATTGTCTTTATTTTCATATGTGGCGGAAGCTGCAAACAATTAATGTCCGTTACTGTATAGAAATTGTGCAGCCGACATTTCCAGTCAAGTTCAATGTATGCAAGACTGCTAGAGGTGAGAGCCGCATATCTAAATTTGATTTCCATATATATTCAATGCGGTTTGATCCTCGATAGTCAGTTTGCCGTCGTACTCTGATGATGATCATGGAAGGTCGAAACGCGTCAGTGCGTTGCAGATGGCGGTAGTTTTGTTATGTTGTTCGTAGACTGGTTAAATACAATGGGGTTGGTGTTTACTTCAAGCTCGCAAACTTGATTTAAAGCATTGTTACCACCACCCGCGCAATCAATTATTGTTAAATTGTATTGTCTATATATTTATATGTGGCGAAAGCTGCAAACAATAATGTTCGTGACTGCATAGAAATTGTGCAGCCGACATTTCCAGTCAAGTTCAATGTATGCAAGACTGCTAGAGGTGAGAGCCGCATATCTAAATTTGATTTCCATATATATTCAATGCGGTTTGATCCTCGATAGTCAGTTTGCCGTCGTACTCTGATGATGATCATGGAAGGTCGAAACGCGTCAGTGCGTTGCAGCTGGCGGTAGTTTTGTTATGTTGTTCGACGACTGGTTAAATACAATGGGATTGGTGTTTACTTCAAGCTCGCAAACTTGATTTAAATAATTTTTACCACCATCCGCGCAATCAATTATTGTGTAAATTGTATTGTCTATATATATGTGTGTGGCGAAAGCTGCAAACAGCTAATGTTCGTGACTGCATAGAAATTGTGCAGCCGACATTTCCAGTCAAGTTCAATGTTTGCGAGACTGCTAGAGGTGAGAGCCGCATATCTCAATTTGATTTCCATATATATTCAATGCGCTTTGATCCTCGATAGTCAGTTTGCCGTCGTACTCTGATGATGATCATGGAAGGTCGAAACGCGTCAGTGCGTTGCAGCTGGCGGTATTTTTGTTATGTTGTTCGTAGACTGGTTAAATACAATGGGATTGGTGTTTACTTCAAACTTGCAACTTAAATTACCAAAATAAATTCTTGTGTTCTATTTCTCATGTAAATCAAGTTATAAGGTCTAAGTATCACATCACGCCTAATACACAAGTACATGATTATTAGGCATTTCGCCATCAAGAATATATAAAAACAGAAGATCGTAAATTGATAGCTTGTTAACACTTATTTGATATTTGCACATTCCAAAGTAATTAGTTTTGATAAATCTTGTTGCGGAAAACTAGCATATATGTCATTATCTTCGATAGTCAGTTTGCCATCGTACTCTGATGATGATCATGGAAGGTCGAAACGCGTCAGTGCGTTGCGGCTGGCGGTAGTTTTGTTATGTTGTTCGACGACCGGTTAAATACAATGGGATTGGTGTTTACTTCAAACTTGCAACTTAAATTACCAAAATAAATTCTTGTGTTCTATTTCTCATGTAAATCAAGTTATAAGGTCTAAGTATCACTTCACGCCTAATACACAAGTACATGATTATTAGGCATTTCGCCATCAAGAATATATAAAAACAGAAGATCGTTAATTGATAGCTTGTTAACACTTATTTGATATTTGCACATTCCAAAGTAATTAGTTTTGATAAATCTTGTTGCGGAAAACTAGCATATATGTCATTATCTTCGATAGTCAGTTTGCCATCGTACTCTGATGATGATCATGGAAGGTCGAAACGCGTCAGTGCGTTGCGGCTGGCGGTAGTTTTGTTATGTTGTTCGACGACCGGTTAAATAAAATGGGATTGGTGTTTACTTCAAACTTGCAACTTAAATTACCAAAATAAATTCTTGTGTTCTATTTCTCATGTAAATCAAGTTATAAGGTCTAAGTATCACATCACGCCTAATACACAAGTACATGATTATTAGGCATTTCGCCATCAAGAATATATAAAAACAGAAGATCGTAAATTGATAGCTTGTTAACACTTATTTGATATTTGCACATTCCAAAGTAATTAGTTTTGATAAATCTTGTTGCGGAAAACTAGCATATATGTCATTATCTTCGATAGTCAGTTTGCCATCGTACTCTGATGATGATCATGGAAGGTCGAAACGCGTCAGTGCGTTGCGGCTGGCGGTAGTTTTGTTGTGTTGTTCGTAGACTGGTTAAATAAAATGGGATTGGTGTTTACTTCAAACTTGCAACTTAAATTACCAAAATAAATTCTTGTGTTCTATTTCTCATGTAAATCAAGTTATAAGGTCTAAGTATCACATCACGCCTAATACACAAGTACATGATTATTAGGCATTTCGCCATCAAGAATATATAAAAACAGAAGATCGTAAATTGATAGCTTGTTAACACTTATTTGATATTTGCACATTCCAAAGTAATTAGTTTTGATAAATCTTGTTGCGGAAAACTAGCATATATGTCATTATCTTCGATAGTCAGTTTGCCATCGTACTCTGATGATGATCATGGAAGGTCGAAACGCGTCAGTGCGTTGCGGCTGGCGGTAGTTTTGTTATGTTGTTCGACGACCGGTTAAATACAATGGGATTGGTGTTTACTTCAAACTTGCAACTTAAATTACCAAAATAAATTCTTGTGTTCTATTTCTCATGTAAATCAAGTTATAAGGTCTAAGTATCACATCACGCCTAATACACAAGTACATGATTATTAGGCATTTCGCCATCAAGAATATATAAAAACAGAAGATCGTAAATTGATAGCTTGTTAACACTTATTTGATATTTGCACATTCCAAAGTAATTAGTTTTGATAAATCTTGTTGCGGAAAACTAGCATATATGTCATTATCTTCGATAGTCAGTTTGCCATCGTACTCTGATGATGATCATGGAAGGTCGAAACGCGTCAGTGCGTTGCGGCTGGCGGTAGTTTTGTTGTGTTGTTCGTAGACTGGTTAAATAAAATGGGATTGGTGTTTACTTCAAACTTGCAACTTAAATTACCAAAATAAATTCTTGTGTTCTATTTCTCATGTAAATCAAGTTATAAGGTCTAAGTATCACATCACGCCTAATACACAAGTACATGATTATTAGGCATTTCGCCATCAAGAATATATAAAAACAGAAGATCGTAAATTGATAGCTTGTTAACACTTATTTGATATTTGCACATTCCAAAGTAATTAGTTTTGATAAATCTTGTTGCGGAAAACTAGCATATATGTCATTATCTTCGATAGTCAGTTTGCCATCGTACTCTGATGATGATCATGGAAGGTCGAAACGCGTCAGTGCGTTGCGGCTGGCGGTAGTTTTGTTATGTTGTTCGACGACTGGTTAAATACAATGGGATTGGTGTTTACTTCAAACTTGCAACTTAAATTACCAAAATAAATTCTTGTGTTCTATTTCTCATGTAAATCAAGTTATAAGGTCTAAGTATCACATCACGCCTAATACACAAGTACATGATTATTAGGCATTTCGCCATCAAGAATATATAAAAACAGAAGATCGTAAATTGATAGCTTGTTAACACTT
>JAQBSW010015341.1:0-10028 GCA_029291075.1 Eudiplozoon nipponicum | reverse complement strand
CACACACACACACAAATATGTGACACGCGAATATCTAATGAAAGGTCAGTCTGAGGTACATAAATATTATGACTAAAGGAAATAACGCGCTTGCTTCACTTTTCGTGAAATGCAACTGATTAAGACCTACGGTAAAGTAGGTCGAAATATTGTGCTAAAAGAAAATTACTGGTCTCGATTTTGTTGCGTTGCTTGAAGTTGTACACGATGAACCAGTATGGATTATTATTATAATCAAGGTTGCGGTCTTGATATAAACACCTGACCCATTAATTACTTACATATGTCAGTATAAACTATGAATGGATAGCCATAATTTCTCAACGCTTCGCGTAGCAAATTTAGCTCTAATTCAATGTTGTTCGGTGAACAAAGCCTGCATATTTCTGTGCCCAAATTTATTATCAGGTTCCTTTTTACGCCCTTGGCACACTCCTGAAATAATAGATATATTGCCCAGTCCAGCTTGATTTCTTGTGAAATGATCTTGAGATGGTACATTCTTCATCTCTCGTTATTCCAATATCTAGAAAGGATAAATATCCGTCTTGATCTTCTTCTATTGTAAACTTGATTGCTTGGTCTACCTTGTTTATGTGATGTAGCAGTGCATTTGTATCTTCATCCTTTTCAACGACCAAGAAATTATCGCCAACGTAGCGTACGTAGGAATGAGCTCCATTGATAAATGGTTTTAAAACAGCTGTTCCTAAATGACGCATGTATATGTCTTCTAATACTGATCCAAGAGGACTATGCTGTCAATTTGTCTGTAAAAGACTCCTTAGATACAGATTGTACGCTGGATGTACATAATAAAGTGATTCTCTTATTTCGTACACTTCTATCAGTGGTTCCGCTACAGATGAACAATAGACATATATATATATATATATATATATATATATATATATATATATATATATATATATATATATATATATAATTAATACTTATCAGTATTTCTTATTGTAGGAAGACAAAATAATTATGGAATAGGTTTGATAAAATTTGATTATGAAAATAATCAATATAAAATTTGAATATTTTTCGATTAAATCTAACAAAATGGATACCGCTATTACATGTTGAACATACAAGGATCTTCAACAAAAGAAATGAAATATGATCGAGTGTGAAAAGGCATTAGTATCTAAAATTGCAAATAATCTCAATTTTAGCTATTTGTGTGCAATTTTCATTTAAATTAAAATAAATCGTGTATTGAAACCTAAATTTATTTTAGAGCATGTCTATATATCACGGTTAATAAAGGTAGCGAACCAACTGAGCCGCAAAATGTAGTACTTTATGTAGCATATTTTTAAAAGATGTCGGGATCAATAAATTCTACAACAATTATCGTAAAGCGAGAAATGAAAATGCTAAAAAACACATACTTAAATTCGCCAGGTTTAATTCAGTTCATCCACATGCTTCTTTTATTTATTTAGTTGTAAGTGAAGTATTTGTAATTGGCAGTTTTCGTGGAAATACACTTAGTTTTACATTTCCTTTTTATAACCAATGCAATCAGCAATGGCGGAAGCGTTCTCCTCCATGCCTGATTTAATAAGTAAAAGAATTGTTTAGATAGGTTTCCTTAGGAATCGGCCGATTCGAAATATATAACGCATTTAGCAGTTGTCGAATTTTTAAGATATTCACTGTTCGATTGCAGGAACGTTTATTTTAACATTTATTTTAAGCAGGAGTTTTGCTGCATGAACCAATATCAGTTTTGCATGTCTTCTAAGTATTCATTGATTTTTACTCTTCAAGAAAACGTTTTGTTTGTTGGGTTTTATTTTAAAGGTTGATTGACGTATATTTTCCTTTGATTTCGTACAGTTTCAGTGCTTTCTTCGTTATTTATACTTAATGTTTGCCTTAATAACTATTTTCTAATAAAATCGTGTTGAACATAATACCAAAATTAAAACAAGTATATCATTTGTCGCCACGAGTGTGTTTACGAATATTCGCGTTGACGAAACTGTCGATTTATACGGATAAAAAAATGATACTAACCATCAACATTCTCCATACCTTCAATTCGTATAAAAGTTCTTAACAAATGCACTTGAGATGCTTAGATTAACTTAAACTAGCAATATTTCACGCAAGGTAATATAATGTACATGGTCAGTATATCAGGAAGTCTACTAGCTGATGTTTCCATGCTTCATTTGGATACATGCAGAGTGCATCCATGTATATATAAGGTGTTTAAATGGAAGTTCTGATTATAGAATTAGGAGCATGGATCATTAAGTTCAGTTTACTTGAAAGCACGTAAACCTTCAGTCTGACACAAATTTGCTCCTTGTTGTAAGGATTTTGATATGATAAGATCGTAGCCTCCAAAAAGAAAGGGAAAGACAGTACCTCCATTACCAGAGCGCTGACACAATTTTCAGTTTAAAAAATGATACGCAATCTATACTACTAATTAAAGAAAATTCGATCTGAGTTTCAATGCCAAGGTATGGTGGTGTCTAAAGCAACTTCTTTAGATATTAGGCCTCCGGAAGCATGAACTGAACAAAATATGAAGTATAAACATCTTTGATAAAGCTGTGAGGTCATACGCATCAAAAAGATGATTTATGTAGGTCTTAGTTAATAAATATTTCCATAGTTTCTATGCAGTAAAAGAACATACGTTATGCCACATATGCAAATTTCACATAAATTAAAAAAAATTTTTCTCAATAACCTCGTTTTAATTACTTTTGATCAGATTTTTACTTGCGTTATTCGCCAATCAAGTTTTTTCACCAGCTTACTTGTATTAGAACACTAAAATGACCTATGACGTGGTGTAGAAATATGCTAAATATGTAGAGACATTGCCGTTTAAGTTTTCACTTCGTCTGCACATTTTACATTATATTCCATAAATAAACTATTTTACAACATGTCAAGGAGCTCTATTCTTGCAAAATGTAAGACTTTTGTTTTATTTCAATTATTAAAATTCATTTTAACTTTAATTTATCATCAGATGCATCTGATGTGTAATTTTTAGAGAATCGATATTGTTCTTAGTATTTTCCAGAAATAAAAATGTTGCATGATCCAGGGAAAAATAAAGATAATCATTTTTGTTTCGCTAGATTACCCATGAAAACAAATTCATTTTCAATTAAAGAGCATAACCAAATCCAGTGAGCATGACTATACAACGCTATAAAAATTTAAACAGTGTCTTTTGAGCACTTCTCATAACTTTAATATTATTATTATTATATATATATATATATATATATATATATATATATATATATATATATTATGCTCTGAAATATCTGTAATTAATTACCTAAAATGTACGTCGATTACCCATTTTCATAAAAGACAACTAATTTAAATTGTTTTATTGGTACAACAACATACAACATGCACTTAATTACCTGTAAGTTGGCCACAAGCTTGTATGTCAAATTATAGTAGGTGTCAGAATAATTCGCTTGTATAATATCCCCGAACTGTGTAGCTTCCTTTTCTACGTTCATCATGTACACCCTTCGTACCGCTTCAATCATATAATTTGCGGGTACGCCCACAGAGAAAGCAAGTTTCACCCGTAGGTCACTACTCAAATTTTGCCAGCAGTCTGAACGAGCCCAGCTCCGGCGGATGGCCTGGCGTTGTTCAGTATTCCAAAGTGTCGATTTAACAATTATTAAAATGTCTATTGTCTGGCTCTTTGACCTCCTATTAAAGTCAATCTGTGGCCGTATTATCCAGTGCAAAGGCTTATTTATCCTAATTAAGCCTGATACTTCTGCATATGCGGCACTGTCTATGAAAGTGCGGTAGTAGTTTTTGGTAAAATTCTTTATGGTCTCATTGTTTTCGTTATAACTTTTATTAAAATAGTGCAAATAACTTGAATTGTACTGCTGCCAAATTTTTCCGTAAAGGCAGTTTAGGCTGAGATTTGCTTTTCGCTCGAATCGGCACGGGTTTTTTAAATTCGTGCAATCTTCATTATGCTCATTCATGCTCCCAATTCTGGTGATTGATGGGTCCGTTTCTAAGTAAACGTTGCCGAATCGAATGGGCTTACGTTCAGCAGTGTTTAACTGAGTGGCTTTCCAACTCTTCGTTCGTGCTATGATGGCTAAATATTGTTTCTCAACGATGACATTAAGAGCGTAATAACTGAACATTAACCAAAGAATAACAATTGCAAACATTTGAAATGCCGAAACTTTTCGCTGTAGTTTACCTACGAATAAAATTAAAAGTCTAATGAACATTTCGTATAACTTTAGTGGAAAAAATTATATATCTGACGATCGAATATACAGAGTTTCTACAGGGCAAGCTAACAGAATATGGACACCTATTATTTATTAGCGTGTGTGCTACAGGACCTCAGTGTGAAAGGCATTCATCCCGTATAAACATCGGTTTTTGTTTCAATGGTAAATTTATCATTACTCGTTAGATTTGAATAACAGTCGGTTTCGTTGTCACTTCAGAACTGAAAAAAACATACCATGATAATTAAACATATACTATCAATTAAGACGCACTTAGTTTATTTGCATGATAATTTATTACACATACACCACCACAAAAAATGCCTACATTGAATTAGGCAGTCATTGATGTCAAGAGTGACAAGATCAGTAACCTGTCAAGCATTTAACTATCTAACCAATTAGCAAAGCTATTACTTATCTAAACTGCAAGTTACACATTAGGTGAGACGGCTAATTGAGTCTCCGAGTCATTTTGTCTATTTGGGTGATCGCCAGTGTTGTAAACATATCTTTTATAGAAGTCGTACTAAGTCAGTAAGACTCGCGGTTTGCTCACAAAGTGTTAATCTATATGGCAAAGGTTTCGTTGTACTTTTGTTCGAGCATACATTCCAAACGATTACGTGGCACAATTTTGTTTTCCAATTGTTTAGTCGTATTCCGGTTTTGTCGGGTGCAAATTTCCTGCTACAGAACTTCAGACTATGCACAAGTTTGCGCCACATAAAAGGAAATTAATGAAATTGGGTTCTCGTCATTTAGTTGCACGAAGTTTTTAACATAAATGTTTCCTGTTGTCAATCCATAATGTTAATTTCCAATGATAAATTTATCCAGAATAAAGCAATAATGTATTCGTCTGCTTTAGAAGAAAGGCGGCGATCCGTCTGTTTTTAAACTATATTTCGCTTTTTAAATCTGATATATTATTACACAAATCAGGTAAATTGTGACATTTTTCCGTCATATGGCTAACATTTATTTATTAAACCATTATAACGAATTAATTTTCCTGGTAACGTTAACTTTTTCAAATATAGACTTGCAGGACTAATCTAAACACAGAATACGATATACCATAAAAAGGCGGAATCAAACTGCTCAGATAATGCAGTTTCAGATTTGTAAAGATGCATTTATCACAATTCACTTTTCACATAATGGATTTTAAAGAAAGATATGCCGACAAATATTGCACGCTTCAATAAACCGAGAATATCAAAATCGATATTTTCATTCAGAATGAAGTGTAGACATATCTAAGTAGAAAAAATAAAATTTAAACACCGTATAAAATGGTATATTCACTCACTTATAATTAATTCAAATCAGAAAGTTAAAGCATGTGGGTGAGAAAAACAACAAAAGGTAAAATAACTGCACAAATTGTGCTCATATTACAAGCAGAAATAATAATGATTTTATGGCAATAGCAACGATAAAGATAATAGAATTCCAAATTGTAATGAAAATGAAGTAGATTGATAGACTATTAATTGTTCATTATTTCAATTATTGTAGTGCTGCTCAAGAAATAATGACCATATTCCAATGGTTGTAAAAATGGTAATAACTATGCTAATTAAAAATTTATCAGTTTATATTGCTATTTTTAATAATGGAATGAATAATTACAAAAATAACGATAATAATAGTAATGTTACCAATATTACTACTGATTACAATAACTTTAATTATAATGATAAAATGAAAAAAATGCTGATAATGATAATGATAATGATAATGATAATGATAATGATAATGATAATGATAATGATAATGATAATGATAATGATAATGATAATGGTAATGATAATGATAATGATAATGATAATGATAATGATAATGATAATGATAATGATAATGATAATGATAATGATAATGATAATGATAATGATAATGATGATGATAATGATGATGATAATGATAATGATAATGATAATGATAATGATAATATTATTGTCGATGATAATAATAATAATGTTACCAATATTAATAATGATTACAGTAACTTTAATTATAATGATAAAATTGAAAAAATGCTGATAATGATAATGATAATGATAATGATAATGATAATATTATTGTAAAATTTGAGCCTTAATGTGATGTTAATGTTGTAAAACTTTACATCCACGGTTAATATTGTCATCAAAGAAATTATTTTCATTAAATGAAGACGTATAAGCGACAATTAGTGATATCCGTGTTTTTATTTTTTTATTTTGATTTACTCTATTTACATTTATTTTGGTATTTAGACATATCTACTAATGATATACATTGTTTATAGCTAATGCGCAATAAAGCCGTAAAATGAAAATTACTTTGACATATCCAAATTCCTTTATACAATGTCTTTCATCATTTGAAATATTCTTAAACATTTTGGCGTTTACACCATATAGAATGCATGCTTACCACTAATTCTTCACGTGCAAACATTTGGAATTCGACTGTTGGATGGAAAACGTGTCGCCAGAATTTTAACATTTATTTTCGCTTGGCATAAGGTATTTAAGATCATAGTACACCTATAACTAAAATTATAGGTAAGCACTTCATGTTATATTATCAGAATACCTTCTAGATTTCCTACAAACCCAAAAATCTGAATGTTTTTGTCCTTCTCCACCACGTAAAAAAGCTACTTAAAGTTTAATTGTAACCATGTTGACAAAAATTTCACGACACTTTAAAGCATAGTTAGCCAATAGTGGACGTTGATTTAAATAAATTATAAGGTGATTATGTGCATGAATTTTTTTCCAAGCACTTCTAATAGATTTACACCTGTAAAAAATTTGTCCATAAAGCTTCGTATGTGGTTAACTTCATCCTTTTATTGCATTTAGTAATTATTTTAAATGCTACGTTTGGAGAACACATATTTAAGGCTTCATAGATGAGGGGCCTTTAACTCCAGAGTTGACTGAGGTTTTCTTTGGCCATCTTGAGAACACAATTTAAGTGTAAGTTAAGCAAACGTGCTCAATATATACAGCACATAGATGATATTTTCATTATTCATAAGAACAGGTCGCAATAATGAACATTCCTTCCGATTTCAACAAATCGCATAAGAATATCAGTTTTACGTCAGAGCATGATAAAGATGATTGTCTGCCTTTCGTTGATATACTACCAAAGAAAGATACAATTGGTAAATTAAATAGAAAAACTTACCAAAAAATAACCCTGTCTGTACAGCTATTTCATTATAGCAGTTTCGCGAATGTTCCATATAAATTATCAACAGTTCACGGTTGTTTTGCGAGAATTGACAGGTTCATTAGCCCAGATTCAAAAGACAAAGAATATACTAAAACAATAAACGATTTAATGTCTAATGGCTTTCCTAGACAATTAATTGAGTCAATTATTAAAAGGGGAAGTCAACAGAAACAGACGTATGTCGAACCAGAAAAGAAAGCATTTCACCAAAACATCCGATTTAAGGGGTATGCAGTTTTCCAAATAACACATATAAAGAAGCAATTCATGAGGCAAGTGTCAAGTATTTCCTCCTTGAAAACGTGTTTTAAGCATGATGTCATTCATAATTTTTATTCGTTTGAAACTAAATTTAAATTAAATGCTTAATTATGTCTCTTATGCATGACCTTTGTAATATTATTATGAACAGTTTGATTCGTGATTTAGATAAACGTACAATTATACTTTTAAAAGAGAGAACTAAATTAAGATCGATCTTAACTTCTCTTTTGCACGCAGATGATTTTAAATAATTTTAGGAGTTTAGTGATAAAGCCTGCAAAAGAGAAATAAAAAAATCTGAATTAGACATGATAGAAAACTGGCTGATTTTTTAACTCATATACCCAAAGAAAGTAGTAGTTTAGTCGTAACAAATCGAATAGTAAACATATCAACAGTAAATCTTAAGAGGGATCAATTTGAACTACTTAACCATGGTTTAATCATGGCTATTCCTAATTAAATATAAGTTATAAATGGTGTTATTGTAGAGGCTGTCAAAACGACACACATTCATTCAGAAAAGGATAGTGTGAAATTTGAATTAGATGTTGCCTTAATGGTTTTAACACACAAAGAGGATGAAGTTAAGACAAAATATGAAATTCAACGTCTGAGAAAGGAGTTCATATTGAATAATGTTATATATATAAATGCGGATAAAGGAGAAGCTACAGTTCTAATGAGCCAACTCAATTATAATAACAAAATGTTAGAAAAATTAAGTAATGTGGGAAAGTACACTAGATTTTTTTTAAAACCCAACGGATATATTAAAAGGGTATATAAAATTCTTAATCAATAATATGATTGCTAGTCATTTAAATGGATTCGGCTCATGGTGAAACCCTCATACAAATGGATACGGTTGCACCCTGAATGTATGGTTTGTTTAAAGTGCATAAGCCTAGTAATCCATTCAGAATTACTTTGAATGCCCAACGCTCCATAACATAGAAAATTTCTGAGTTTCTGTGTCAAAGAATAATAAAATACCATTATTTCTTAGATCAAAAACTGTGAAACTCATATCAGTTGGTTGAAATTGTTTATAAATGTGTACTAGATGAAAGGGATAGATTAGTAAGCTAAGATATAATATCTGTGTACACAAGCATTCCGGTACCTGAAGCCCTGAGTTGTTTTAGACATTTCCTAGTTGATCGCCTTTTAATATTAGAAGGCAGTAAAATAACGATTGTACACGGCTTGAAGATGATGAGTACATGTATATCCTCTTCATATTTTAAATTTAAGAAAGAATTTTATTGGAAAAATCGAGGTGCCCCAATGGGAAAACCTTTGTCGGTCCCAATAACCAAAATATATGTGAATTATTTGGAAAGAAATCTTTTGGATATGACCCCACTGAAACCAAAATTGTACCTACGATTCTTGGATGATATATTAATGTTTTGGAACCATAGTTCTGATGAAATGTTAAATTTCTTAAATTTAGGGAATCGAATGAGCGAACTTCAATTTACTCTGGAAATGGAATCATCAGCTGAATTATCATTTATGAATGTCAAGTTAAATAGAAATAGTAAGAAATTATATATATATATATATATATATATATATATATATATATATTATACATATTCGGGAATCTTTCTTAATTTCACGTAATGTCAACCGTATCGTATGAAAATCGGTACCGTAAAGACATAAACATTAAGAAGCCTTAGATTAACCGTTATAAAGCATATAAAGTTAGAGTTATGTAGACTTCGCGTTATATTCAAGGCTAATGATTATGCTTGAAGAGTATAATCATTACCTTAATAGAAGCAACAATAATGGATCCAATTGGTCCTCATTTCCAAGTACGCACATAGTTCGTATTCGTGGTAGCTTGGAGTTGATTAGTCCTCCAAATGTTGCAGCATTTCTCATATTATCCAACGGAGAAGAACAATGTTGTAGCGTCAGAGGACGAATCAGCACACAGTCACCACATATACAAACTCAACGCGTACTTTAAACTGGGAATCAGTCAGATCTTTGCGAACCTGATAGTGCAAAGCGAAAACCCACGATCGCAAACCGTGGTAATCATCATTGTGATTGCGATTGGTGGTAGTTTTACTATGTTAAATACTGTTTGTTGCGAAGAACTAATATATATGCAAGTATGTATTAGGTGTTGCGAACCTAGTCACAAATTAGTTCAGTTGTGACCAGAAAGATAAACCAAAGGCAGCATGAACGGAAAGTATAATCTCATGCACATTCGTTTCGTGCTTACTG
>JAQBSW010015340.1:0-10028 GCA_029291075.1 Eudiplozoon nipponicum | reverse complement strand
AGTAATTTAATAATCATATGGCTGGTTTATTAAATACTGAGGATACATAGCAGTTGGCTAGTAGACTTAAGGATTGTAGCTTAAAAGATAGTTCAGAGGAACTTAAGTGTTTCAAGATAGATGATCATTCCGCATATATGGATTTTCCGGGCCTGGCATCCAAGAGACCCCTGTAGAGGCCCTTAGGTCACTACCATAAGGTCTAGGTTGGCTCCTGGAGATTTCACATAATAACCACTTATCTCCAATCTTCCTGCGTGTATATGCAGGATTCTTTTCCAACACAGCTACTAAAGGATCAAGACCTTGTGCTTCCATCAATTGCTGGACAAAATCATTAGAAGATACAATAGAGCATACGAGTGACTCTGAACGAATCATATCTTCATCTGATACGTCTGGTCTACTGAGAGTATCTGCCACCACATTATCTTTTCCTGAGATATGACTAATGGTAAAATCAAATTCTGCGAGTCGGGTTATTTGTGAATTCACCCGCCGAGAATAATTTAGCCTATTCGCTTTCCCAAGGATACTCAACAACGGTTTATGATCAGTTAATATCATAAACTGATGTCCATCTAGGTAGTGCTCAAAATGCAACACTGCAGAATAAACTGCTAGTAACTCCTTTCCAAGCGTATCATATCGCTTCTCGCGATCTTGGAGTTTCCGACTATAGAATCCAATCGGCTTGACTATACCATTTTCCCGTTGATGTAACACTGCTCCTATGGCTACATCAGAAGCATCTGTGACCAGCTCAAACGGCTTAGTCCAATCCACAGGTGCTAATGTGGTTATTTGGCTTAACAGATCTTTGGCCCTCTGGAATTTTTCCTTGTCGTCTTGGCTAAAATTAATAGGCCAGGACTTCTTGATCGTGCTCCGTTCACGAACTAAATGTCGAGTTAGCGACCCCAAAATTCCAGCTAAACCTGGTATGAACCGACGATAGTAGCTAATCATGCCCAAAAATCTACGCAACTGGCGTACAGTTCTAGGTTCTGGCACATCCTTGATTGCTTGTACCTTGTCTTCCAAGGGCTTGATTCCATCCTTGGAAATGGTGTGTCCAAGATATTTTACGGTAGAGCAACCAATCCTACTCTTTTCTGGTTTCACTACCAATCCATAATGTTCCAGCTTAGACAAAACGATGTCCAAATGCTCCCGGTGTTCCTCCCTAGATTGACTATATATAATGATGTCATCTATATACACTCTAGCAAATGAACAGTCTTGAAGAACTTCCTCTGTCAGACGCTGGAATGTCTGACTTGCATTCTTCAACCCAAAAGGCATACATAAGAATTCATGCGATCCTCCTCCAGGGAATCGCACTGCTGTGAGCGGTATAGATTCTGCCTCCATAGGTACTTGATAGTACGCCTTCTGCAGATCTAACGTTGTATATACCTCATACCCCATTATATCCCTGAGCAAAGTACTCTGGTTCGGTAGAGGATACGAATCGCCTTTCGTTACCGAATTCAATAGACGATAGTTACCACAAACCCTCCATTGACCTGGTTCAGGTTTGGGAACAACCACTATTGGAGATGCAAAGTTGGAATTTGAACGCCTACAAATTCCTTCTTCTCTCAACCGCTTAAATTCTTCAATAGCAACCTGCTGCTTGTGTTGTGCTAACGGTTGAGACTTCGGCGAACAAGGTAGTGGCTCCACCAACTCGATTTGGTGTTCTATGCCTGTCTTTAAACCCTTGCGTTTAGCATTGAATGGCAGAAACACGGCCAGGTGTTTCTCGATGACATCCGCCAAGTCATCGGCGACGACGGGTCTGGGTAGTCTCACTGACCTAACTACTGAGGTCCCAGTCTCAGCATAAGTCACTATCCCAGTGCTTTGTCCAATGGTCCTAGATTTGGGATCTAAAGCGAGATTAAAATGGATCAAAAAGTCCATCCCAATGATGTTATCCTTTATATCAGCGACCAGAAAATTCCACGTAAATGGAGATTTCTGCCCCAATGTCACTGACAATTCTTTAACTCCCTTAACCTCAATTGGACTTCCATTAGCAGCCCATAGTTGGTAATCGAATGTGGGGCTATCAATTTCCACCACATCAGATCGAACTATGCTCACCTCTGCACCCGTGTCTATTAAGAAATTTAAGCCGCTAAGTTCATCAGTTATAACGAACTTATTGTTGCTATAACCAGCAACCTCTTTAAGATTACCTGCCAGCCGAAATCTAACAGATTTACGGACTGTATTACCGCGCGTCTCTTCCATCGAAGCTTCCGAACCTAACTTCGATGATTTTAGTATGCCACGAATATGCATACCTTGGAGCCTTGCATGCGCAACCCCCCCTACGGCTCCTATTAGCGGGGGCTTCATTAGTTTTCCGGCAGCTTCGACCAGGCTACAGGAAGACTACTTCCTTTCCATCGGGGACCACCCAACTTTGGAAACGTGCATCCCCCTCCTGACATTTTCCAAACTCGGCGTATTTGCGATGCGATATGCACCACTCGCGTGGTCCTTGTACACTCTCACGCGATTCGCCTCTCCAATGCTTGGAATTTGAACGTTGACTCCGAGAATTTACCCTACTTCTGTTGGAACTTTCCTTATTGTTTTTTATCCAACCCACATCCCTGCGGAGGGTACTTAATTCATTCTCTATGGTCAGGAGTCTCTCTGAGAGATGTCTGAGTTGCTGCTCCAGGCGTGAATCTGCGGTTACTGCATACACCTTAGGTTCCATCTGACGATACACTTTGTCCAACCCTTTGAGCTTCTTGGGCCACTCTAGTTCCAATGTATCATATACATCCAAGGTGGCTCTTAGTCTAGCAGGCAATTCTGCTACAAATATACTATTTATAACTTCCTCAGATATATCAAGCCCGATGGATTTTGAAATAAGTCTGTCATAAAATTCAGATGGAAGTAGATTTCCCATCTTTTCCTGACGTAATAAGTCAGTCATCCGTTCAATCCTCTCGGGTTGATATCGTCCATGGAGTTCTTCTACTAGAAGCTCAAATGCATTTTCTGGTTCGTTCTCAGTAACAAAATTCCTGAGTCTAAACAGATTCTTTTTTAATGGCTCAGGTAAGCACCACCAGGCCGAGGCAAACCTTTCTATAGGGTCGGTCATCCGTTTTAGTTTAAAATAAAATTTTGCTTCTTCGACCCATTCAGAATGGTTGTCTGGTCTGTACATGGTGAGCTTAACATTGCTATCCATAGAATTGCGGCAAAAACGATCATCTACATCATATCTTTCCGCATAAAGGATCCTGGCGCGGTCGCCATTTTTTGTAGAGGCCCTTGGTCACTACCATAAGGGGGTCTCTTGGATGCCAGGCCCGGAAAATCCATATATGCGGAATGATCATCTATCTTGGAACACTTAAGTTCCTCTGAACTATCTCTTAAGCTACAATCCTTAAGTCCACTAGCCAACTGCTCTGTATCCTCAGTATTTAATAAACCAGACATGATATTATTAAATTACTTGCAATTTATATATTATATTAAATAAGTAAGCTTACCCGGATACGCTGATATCCACAGGATACTGAATCGGAATGATTGAGACCTTAAAACAAATATAACCTTAAATACCCAAAGCAAATTTGTGGTTCTTTTCGCTGATAATTAAAAAGATCAAATCGACAAGAAGATTATAATGTTTTATTCACAAAGAGTCGGAGATGGAACCACGCAGTGTCCCGCTTATGCAATTCAGCAACTCAGTTCAAAAACTCTCTCATTTTTCTTCGACAAGACAAGTCCAAAACTTCGACAATATGAACAAAAGAACTTCCAAAAAAATTACAATATTTTTCAAAAATTACAATATTGTTTTACGAAACCAGCGATAACATCAAATGTCCAAAAATAAAAATTGATTTATTTTTATATGAGAGGTTAATTGGTGTCCAATAATTAATTTAACCTCTACAAACAAACCTGTTCGTGTATAAAGCGCTAAATTAATAATATGGTCAAAAATGATTATTTTTTTCACAACGGCACTCCATACTCTTCGTTTTAATGTTTCGCCTGTTTAAGTTTTACTAAATATAACAACTTTTTATTGACTATATATCTAGAATAACATAAATATGAACCCATCTAACAGATTCACATTTCAAGTTGTCGATATCTGCCGTGCAAAATTAAAAAAATTACAGCGGCGTTGACTGTATACCTAAAAATTAAAATATTTACTGAATATATATTGCAAAAAAATTAAAGGCTGACTTTATTGGATTTAACAATCATATATCTTATAACAGTTACAGATCTTATAATGTATATAAATAACTGCAAATTCTAATGCTGAATCGGTAAAAATAAAATTTAAATCTCCACTGACGTGCTTTAATCTAAATGGTGCATTAAATTAATATAGCTCTTTAGATATGTGGTCCTGATTTTTTTAAAATTCAAGTAATGTGTCATTTTTTAGGAGACTGCAAACAAAGCAAATACATTGTCTCGAGTTTTTAGCGAAATATTCCTTAAAATATATGAAAATTATTTATGGGTTTACGATTTGATTCACATTTTCATACACTCATTTCCTGTGATTTTAAGCTGCGTTTAAATCTTATAAAAAATTTTTTTGTATAGGACTTTCTTTTATATATAAATATAATATATACACTAATTATTTAATTCTACCTCAAGCTGGTTTGGATATATGTGGCATAAATGCAAAAAATGGGTTAAAATTTCTATTTAGTGTACATGAGGCAACGGGATATAAAACATTCATCCTTTGATTGTTTAAAACAAAAACACCTTGAATGTCGCCCAAAATTTAAATGTCTTAATTGAAACAAAATAAATTGATTTCATAGTTATATTGTTATTGTCTACAAATGAAAATTAAAAACAGAAAAATGATGATTTGAAAAATTTATTTTTAATCTTATTTTAAATTATCTTGTGGCTTCGTTAACGTCTACTCTTCTTCCATTATATTGATTTAACTGAATTATTGAAATATTTAAAATGTTAACTAAAGAAAATTTAGGTTTATTTTTGTGTAAAATAATAATTTGTATAGGCCAATTGAAAGCTTTTAACGTTACGTCTGACCAGAGCCATAAAATAAATTTAACAAATCACAGGCTAACAGTTTTAAATTCACCTTTTACCACAAATGAATTTTAAAACAATGGACAACCCTATTATAATCAAGGTTGCGGTCTTGATATAAACACCTGACCCATTAATTACTTACATATGTCAGTATAAAGTAAGAATTGTATAGTGTAGAAAAGGCAATTCATCCAGTAGACCGGTTTCGTCCTTATTGGGAACTCATCAAGTACTGGCCAGAATTTGCCGCGGACAGGATACGAACCTGGGCACGTCTGCTTCGGAATCTGGTGCTCTAACCACTGAGCTATCCTGCCGCGCAACCAATGTTCGTTTAATTATATAAATGTACAACCCTAATTTGGCCAATACATATAAAAGTGAACTAAGCTTTAAGTTATGATGGTAAACATTAAATATTGTTCGTTCTTTTATTTACCACACTCAATTCGTTAAAAAATTGCATCTAGAATTTCAACGACATAAAAATTTATAAAATAGCTTAATTAAATTCAAAGGCTGCGTCAGCGGTGGGTGTCCATCATATACATACATTTATTTGTCACCACTAAGAAGATCAATCTTTCTAATTTGCTACGGAAATTATTAGTTATCAATCTTTGCGAACATTGCTATCGCTATTAAATACTGTTTGTTGCGAAGAACTACTATATATGCAAGTATGTATTAGGTTTTGCGAACCTAGTAACAAATTAGTTCAGTTATGAACAGAAGGATAAACCAAAGGCAGCATGAACGGAAAGTATAATCTCATTCACATTCGTTTCGTGCTTACTGGCGTCTCATTAGTAGGAGCCGGTATTACGCCCTATAACCACTATATATTTGGTAGAAGAATGTGGGATAATAGGACGGTACAATCTCCTAGACGAATGTGTAAACCTGTAATAGTGAAGCTAACATAATCTGAAGTACGAAACGAATGTGCATGAGATTATACTTTCCGTTCATGCTGCCTTTGGTTTATCCTTCTGGTCACAACTGAACTAATTTGTTACTAGGTTCGCAAAACCTAATACATACTTGTTATCGCTATTTTCGTCATTTTGGTTTTTATTATATCACCACTTCAATATGTATCATCCTGATTTCATACTTTCTGTAATGCAATGCTAAATACGATTTTAAATTAATTATGTATTTAAGTCAATATTTAATTTTATTTAGTTGTTCAGTTTTTAAATATTTATCCTCCATAATTATTATTGGGTCTATTTTGTTTATCTTATGTTGATAGCAGGATTACCGATGAATTATTTTATTCTAATTTAGTACAAAATCCGAAATGCAACAGGCATGCTTCTACTTTTACTAGCAGCCAATTCGGTATTGTAATTATTTCTAACATCAAAGTATTTATGCGCATCATAAAGAAAATTTGGACACGAATATTTTCTTATCAAATTAAGTTATGAAATTCCTTATCGATCCAGTTTTTAAGTTTAATCTGAAGGCTAACTATTTTTGGCCAATTGATAAATTCTTTCGAATTAGTTTTTTTCAGAAGATTCAAAAGTTTACCGCACAAATTTAATGCATATTCATCCCTCTAAATTTAGAAGCTCCAAACCTACTAGTAGATGAGAACACCATAGATGACAAGTCGGTTTCAATTGTCCGTGTCCTCAAATTTAAGATAAGCTTCCATGTTAATGAAACTTACCGAAATATACACCCCAATAAACAAACCGGAAATCTGTAAGACGAGATAAACACAATTATTAAATTACCGGTTCCTGAAAGTTCCAAAAATTCACGATTCTAAAGTCAAGGAAATTAAAATTTCCCAAAAATCAATCTGAATTGAACAATGTTATTATTGCAGCGGTTTAGTGTCGTTTCGCGAATAAATATCGTGGTTAATAAAGATTTAATAGACAACGAACTTACTAAGGAAATTCATGAACTACAGTTTATTGGCTATCGTAGACACTAAATTGAATGTATTCTTAAAAGCAACGTCTTAAGAAACAGACGCATTTCGAACAGAAAATGAATGCAATCTACAGGAACAACCCATTTAAGTGGGACAATTTACGTAAATGAACAAAAGAAAGTTGAAGCAAGATTGACACTCGCATTCTAACAAATGTAACTTAGTTAGTCTATTTTTCGTTTCGGTGGAGCTGGTATGGCATCCGTTTAGATTCAAAGTACTAAATAACCATCCGAAAACTGTCATTACTGAAATGTACATATATAATAAAACGAACATTAACTTTACATTATTTTTGTATTTGATACGATTTCTAAACATTACAATAATATTTTGCTACATATAGAATATAAAATATTTTGGTGAACTCTATTCATATTGATACTAATAAATACATTGTTTCACTTTCAGTTTGAATTTCTTTTGCATTTTAATATTGTTTCTTATATTCAATCAAAAGAATATATATCTATGCATAGTCTAAGGGATTCGTAACGTATGTAATGTATGTACTAAATTTAATTATATTTAGAATAAAATTATGAGATAGTATAACATAATTTACTGTAATTTTAGAACAAAAAAGAGTTACTTGCTAAAATTGCCACTATCTCGACATACACACCGACAGTTTGCTACAAACAATTAATAATACATGAAAAATACATTTTACATTTATGTCCAAGTAATTAATATATGATATGTTTTTTATATAAATTAATGTGTTTGTCAATTACGCGATTTACATGAGCAATTCTACCATTTTTAATGTGTTTTAAAGTGTATTTTAAATTCACACTTCATGAGGTGTATTAAAATAATCCACAGAATAATTCATGCTGGTGCATTTGTTATTCTTTTAAATGTATTAAAATAAAAAGGCGCCTTTATTTTATAAAATAAATGGTTGTCTCTTTTAAAATTGAATGTGGTTTTAATAATTGATATTAAGAAACGAATAAATAGCAGAAGATTGTGATTTATATCAGATGATGTTTGAAAAATACAGTTGCAGTGTTCGATTTTGATGAATTTTTTCTCAAAACAAATAGTAAATTGTGGACAAAATAAATTTATTTTTAGACACGCATCATTAATCACAAATGAATAAATTTTATTAATTTTTACGTATGGCTGAATATATTTTATTTATTTCACTACGCACTTTAGTTTATTTGAACAACTGTTGTAAACAAAGAATTTTTTTAAATAAAAACATATATCCGTGAAAATGATAAAAGTGTCTTTAATCCTAACTAATTTTCCATTGTGCATACAAGGCAATTTTGCTTTTCAGAAGATTGATAGTAAACTATTCGAAGACAGCACTACGTAATATTGCATAAATTTCATGTTTATAATTATGTAATATTAATGTAGAAAAACAAACATTGAAATTGAAAGCAGTTAGGCTAATAAAAATATAAAAGCAAAAGTATGCCATAAAATTTATATTTCTGCAATTGTTAAATTGATCAACTATAGGTTGATAACACCCATTTTATATTAAA
This sequence comes from Eudiplozoon nipponicum, assembly GCA_029291075.1. Classification (NCBI taxonomy): domain Eukaryota; kingdom Metazoa; phylum Platyhelminthes; class Monogenea; order Mazocraeidea; family Diplozoidae; genus Eudiplozoon; species Eudiplozoon nipponicum. Next base: position 1,466 of record JAQBSW010015340.1, on the reverse strand, counting down.
TCTTTCATTCAGACTTTGGTATGGTTGCACGCTCATGATAAAAATATAAAACAATTAATAAATAAGACTTCCAGTTGCGCATTTAATTTTGCTTTTGTAACTTAATAACTTTATTTATTAATTAATTTTAACTGTAATTATTAGACGATGTGTCGATTTTGGAAATAATAGCAGTTGGTCGTACATGATTAAAACAATATTGAATTCTTTTCCAGTGCGAGTCACAATTGATGAGTAGACGTATTTTCACCAGAAAAAAAAGTCCGCTTGTAAAAGTCATTTAAGAGGATGCTATTTCCCGCACTGCACAAAAGAAATATGATATAGTAATAATACCTGCGTTTGGCGTCGTTTAAAAGCACGTTTTATTTATGGTAACACACAGGTTTTTTTATAAATAAAAAAGAAACAGATTTCAAATATTCTTTACAAATATACATGCTAAATTTGCCGATAAACTTATGTAGGTAGATTTATCAGACCGGTAATTATGAGAATGACGGAATTTTGAAAAATAAACGCCAGTTTATTCAGAAAACAAACTGTTTATCCTTGAAAGAATCCTTGATGAGGTTTATTTTATTATGCAACATGGTAGTGATGAATTTATAAACATTATTTATTTTATAGATATTGTTTATCAGAAGTTTGTGATGAGGAAATTTTAAGGGCAACGTTAAAGTCAATATATTTATTTCGAAAAAATAATACCTGAATATTTCGTGAAATCAATATAGATTTTATTATTTTGAATTATTTCATTGGATTATCCAGTGAAATATAAAACGCAGAAAATTGTAAATGTTCTTAGGCCTATATTAGTTTAAAATCTGTACAGTATTTTTCCTTAACTTTACTTTAAATTTTGTGCATTATTTATATAATTTAATTCATTATCGAACTGTTTTCTTACGTTTCGATATATGATAAACATGGTATTCTTTTTAGTCAACTCACGATTTTAATGTTTGGTTCTACAAAATATTTACTTTATATTGTATTGGATTAGTTTTAAATGAAATTAAAGTTTTAAACCATATTGTACTTTAGTCCTTTTGAAAATTTTCAAATCCGTCACACTACAGTTTTTTTAACATTCAAAAGCAATATTGTACATAATTTAATTATTTTACCACCATTATTTTTTAATTATTCTTTACGCTAAAAGCGACAATTCTACAAATCTTCAAATACTTTTGTGCGAAACGGGTAGAAATTGCGATATATATGGAAAGCATTTTTATTTGTGGATTTCTATTCGAACATACTGTTCAATTATTACTGGAATAATTTTGTGGTATTTAAACATCAAATTTTGAATCGACAATATCTTGAATTAAAAGAATAACTGGCATGCATAATAGATATAATTAATAAAAAATACAAACAGATAATGAAGGGAAATGAGGTATCTCAATTAATACGTGATCGGGAAAAAGATAGGATTGTTAAAGATATTCGCCTCA
>JAQBSW010015339.1:0-10028 GCA_029291075.1 Eudiplozoon nipponicum | reverse complement strand
TATATATATATAGTATGATTTATTTGAGATATATGGACATATATTTATATACAATTATTTCTATGAGTTGGTTAACTTATCAACATGCACATAATTAATTTTGAGGACCATTCGTTTGCCCATACTATCTCTTCCTTTCTATTTTTATTCAGTCTTAACCAAAGCGTCGCACTGACCTTCACTCTCTTTATATCGAGATAACATGCTGTCTTTGGTTTATCCTTCAGGTCATATTTGTACTAATATTTTACTATTCGTTTCGTGCTTACTGCGGAATCATCAGTAGTTCGCAACACCTAATACATACTTGCATTTATATTAGTTCTCCGCAACAAACTGTATTTAATTGTTATATATTGAATTGAATGGTGTCATACTTACCGGGAAATGTGATAACTGATATCGGTCAAGGCCGGGGTGTATGTATTTACTGGAGTAACAGGTGTTCCGAAATTGTTGTAATTCTCAATTTCGGTAAACTATAGCATAAATTAATATCAATTATATTGGTACCATGTTCCGACTCGGAAACCATAGTGTTAGTACCATGTACCTTTTCGGTACAATAATGTTGGTATCGGTTACTAACACAATAGCCATAGTGTTAGTATCCTTTACAGACTCGGTATATATATTATATAGTGTGAGTTAGCGTTGAAGTCGCATTGTCGTAGACTTTATATGATGTTAGCTTCACTATTACAGGTTTACATATTCGTCTAGGAGATTGTACCGTCCTATTATCCCACATTCTTCGACCAAAATATATAGTGGTTAAAGGGCGTAATACCGGCTCCTACTGATGAGTCGCCAGTAAGCACGAAACGAATGTGCATGAGATTATACTTTCCGTTCATGCTGCCTTTGGTTTATCCTTCTGGTCACAACTGAACTAATTTGTTACTAGGTTCGCACCACCTAATACATACTTGCATATATATTAGTTCTTCGCAACAAACAGTATTTAACTGTAATATATTGAATTGAATGATGTCAAGCTTACCGCGAAATGTGATAACTGATATCGATAAAGGCCAGGGTGTATTGATTTACTGGAGTAACAGGTGTTCAGAAAAAGTTGTAATTCTCAATGTCGGTGTGTTAAAGCATACATTGATATCCATCATGCTGGTACCGTGTACCGACTCGGAAACCATAGTGTTAGTACCACATACCTTTTAGGTTCTATAATGTTGGTATCGGTTACTAAGACATAGTTTTAGTACCCTTTACAGACTCGTATATATATTATATAGAGTGAGTTAGCGTTGAAGTCGCATTGTCGAGACTTTATATAATGTTAGCTTCACTGCTGCAGGTTTACACATTTGTCTAGGAGATTGTACCGTCCTATTATCCCACATTCTTCACCCAAATATATAGTGGTTAAAGGGCGTAATACCGGCTCCTACTGATGAGTCGCCAGTAAGCACGAAACGAATGTGCATGAGATTATACTTTCCGTTCATGCTGTCTTTGGTTTATCCTTCAGGTCACAACTGAACTAATTTGTTACTAGGTTCGCAACAACTAATACATACTTGCATATATATTAGTTCAACGCAACAAACAGTATTTAACTATAATATTTAACTACGTACACAAAACCTCCCACACAATTGCATAAATACTATTTCTCCTGATAAAAACAGTATCTGACCCTCAAGCTTGTCTTTTTACAGTTTTGGATTTTAACTTTAATTACCATGGCATCGTAACATTACAGTTAAAATGAACATGTTCGATACTTTCTCTTTTCCTTTCAATATTCTCGCACTAGATGATAGTTATATACTAGAATTTGAGATTGCAGATTATACTGAGGTAAATGTTTGTCTGTCAATCGCAGTTTATATATATATATATATATATATATATATATATATATATAATCGTTGAATGAGTTCTTCTTGTGCTCCTTGCATATGAATATATAGAGTTTAGATACTGAAATCAATTCTTTGTTTAAAACTATTGGTGAGTCAATAAATAACTAAAATATAAAAAGAACTGTTTCGTAACGAGGTTACCACATTTGCTAAAATCTACTATTGTGAGTATTGTACGGTTTATATATGTGATTAGAAGCCTGATGATAATTCTGGAAATTAAGAATCGAAACGTTGCCTGTCAACGAAGATTAGATCGCACCTCATTTTAAGTGGTTATTATGAATGATGTAGAAGCCTTCGGAAGAAAGGGACGAATCCGCACCCTGCCAAAACTAAAACATAATCGATGCGTACTTGGAAATGGGAATCAATCGGATCTTTGCGAACATAGTATTTTATTTGTTTATCGCATTCTGTCTAAAGAAAAACAAATTATACTTAATTCCTTTCTATTTAATTTCCTCATATTTCTATTTCACCTGACCTAAGTTTTACAGAATGAGGGTTCCTCCTATGGAAGATTCGATAAAGTTATATCTATCTAAATACGATCGCCTCAAAATAAAAGGTCTCGCTATGTAACTTCAAACGTTCGCTTTGGCACATTTAATATCACTAAACTTATTATAGTTCAACAATTTAAAAAAAGCCAATTACTTTCACCTAACCATGGCAACTCGAAACTAAATTTCTTGATTAGATTCTGACTCCCTCTCCTTTTCACTCCATAATCTATCGCACTACGTTACTACGATGCAAATAATACGAGTATTAAGCACACTAGGCTAATCACTGTATGTGATTTAAAATGACTGTTGTTGGCCCGAATTTATACAATGCTGTTCAAATGCACATGGGAAAGAATTACGACATTAACATACGTATAGCATATCGCAAATATCTGTTATTAAACATTTATATTTTGAAATATATATATATATATATATATATATATATATATATATATATATATATATATATATATATTGAGGCTTTGGATATGCCTAACATATCATTAAGTATGTACTTCAGGTCAACTATATGCAATTGACCAGTAGTTTGTCTGGACCACACAATGAGTGTACAATTTTCATATTTTCTAGTAAGCGTGGAATCCTACTCATTTTCATGTATATATATCCTTCTGTGCATGTCGGCAAATAGTCATTAAAGGCCTTATTTTTAATATAATTCTTAAGTATAAATAGATAGAACACGCTGTGCTCCAATATACGGTGAGTCTAAGAGAACAGGCAGATATTGCATCATTCACTCATGTCAAATGATTTTGATTTTAATGCAGATATTGGGACAAAGAAATGAAAATTTGGCATTAACTGGAAGGTCTAAAACATTTAGTGCGTATGACTGGCAGTAGATTTGTTATGTTGTTTGTTGACTGGTTAAATACAATGGGATTTGTATTTACTTCAAGCATGCAAACTTGGTTTAAAGAATTGTTACCACTTCCACGCAAATTTATATATATATAGTAGGTATATATATATATATATATATATACATATATATATACATATATATATATATATCTACACGTCTACACCTATATATATATGTATATATAAATATACATAATGTCTATATCAATCCACATAAGCAACCATGTGAGACCTTCTCACCTTATATATTAAATCTAAATATTCTTCTACATATATATTTTGAATATCTAAATAACCATTTAAGCAACCATGTGAGTTCCCCCACATCTTATATGAATATTTAGAATCATCCATATATATGTATCTGCGTAATATGTATATAAATATAAATACACATATCTGTTAAGTATATTTAGATAAACATATAAGCAACAACGTGCGTTTCTCTCACATCTTATATAAATCGGAAATGTTCATCACATATATATATATATATATATATATATATATATATATATATATATACTATATAGGCAAATTGCTTCTTTCTAACGCTATCTAATTTGTTCTTTATTTTATCTCAGATGCATAGTCGCGGTCTCTTATTGGGATTTATTGTTAGCTCTGATTCCTCCAATCTACGTTTCTTTCCATTCGAGAAGGCTTCATTAAATATTGGGCCTAATGATTTTTCTACACATGTCATATTCATGACGTTCATTCCTGATTTTATTTCAATTGATTCTCTAATCAACCTGGTTAATCTATTTCGGTTACATAGTAGAATAGAATAGATTAGAATATCTTTATTTGGATTCAAACCACACATGTTCCATCAAATAATAAAATTATAAAATATACAATATAAAAAGATATCACATCACATAAATATGTGCAATTAGTTGTATTGTACAATTTATCAGCATCAGAAAGTTCAGCTGTAAAGAGTGATAGATTCTTCATCAAAATTAGGAAAATTTAAGGTATAATTCGAGTATAACATTTTGTAAGAAAAAAGGGAACCATGACTAATAATTGATTGTATGCATTGTTGATTAACAAGATGATATAATGCATAACACTTCAGTTTTAATAATAAAAAATTTGAAGATAGAATCTCGAGAAATTATGTTGCTGTAACTTTTATTTGACCATGAGAAAGTATTATCATAATCAAAATTAAAAATATCAGCAAGATTGAACACATTTTCTAGTTCGGTAGAATAGAATAGAATAGAATAGAATAGAATAGAATATCTTTATTTGGATTCAAACCACACATATTCCATCAAATAATAAAATTGGAAATTGTACAATATATATTAAAATAATTATCACATCACAATAATTGTGCAATTCATCTCATGTAGGTAGGTATATCTCACTAGTTGTACAATACAATATATCAATATCAGAAAGTTCGACTGAAAAGAATAATATATACATCATCAAATTAGGAACAATTAAGGTATAATTCGAGTGTAACATTATGCAATAATTGAGAACCATGACTAGCAATTGATTGTATGTAATGTTAACTAATTTGAAGATCTAGTGCATAACATTTCAATTATAATAATACAAAACTTGGAAATAAAAATCTCAATAAAATCTGTTTCCGATAACAATTATCCTTGTCTTTTATTCAACCATGAGAAAGTATTATCATAATCAAAAAAATAAAAGATATCAGCAGGATTGCAGACTTTTTCAAGTTCAGTAGATAAAGTTTTAATAGACATCTTAGATGGAGGCATTTCTCTAAGCCCCTTCGGCAATTGGTTATAAATTTTGTAAATTTTTGAAAAAGAGAATAGCTTGCTCGCAACATTCCCCACCAATGGTGGAGATATTGCAAAATGACCAGATCTAGTTCCAATTTCATGACTCTTTCTTATTGGATTCATATAGGCACCAGTCCACTGGTTCGAATGGAAAGCTTTTATGCAATAGCACATTCTCCGAAACCATAAAGGATGCAGTGATACAAACTGTAATCTAGTGGCGTATATAGTGCAGGAGATAGGACTAATTTGTTTCACAACTTTTCTTTGTACAGCTTCTATCTTATTGGACAAACCCTTTTTTAATGGATTCCAAGTAGCGGCAGCATATTCTAGTATCGGTCTAATCCATATTATAAACATTTTAAATTTTATTTCATGCGATAAGATATTTCGATTTATTAGTGCCCATCTGTTCTTGGCACTGCCTACTATCCTTTCAATATGTCTCTCAGCAGAAGCTGTACAATGAATAGTTATGCCTAAATCCTTAATTTCTTGCATAAGTTTAATCTCAAAAACATCATTAATCTCAGCATCATGAAAATAAACATAATTAAATTCTGTTCTGTTAATCTATTTTTAAAGCTCTCGTCTTTTTACTGTTTATTCTCAGCCCTAGTGTTAACAAGTATCTACTTAAATCATACAAATCTAGTGTCACATTATTTTTGGAGAATTCGACATTATTTGGATCAATTGGAAAGATTATTTTCAAATCATCAGCGAATTTGCAAACTCGACCATTAGGGATATTAGTTTCCAAATGTGCAAATACAATTTTAAATAAAATTGGCCCCAAACTTGATCCCTGTGGAACTCCACTTGTTACCCTTTTCGATTTAGATATCAAATCGTTTACTTGAATACTCATTCTTCGATTATATAAATAGTATTTAAGTAATCTAAAAATATTCGGATCAATATTCAATAAATTAATCGCATTCAAAATAGCATCAAAAGATATAGAATAGAATAGAATAGAATAGAATATCTTTATTTGGATTCAAACCACACATATTCCATCAAATAATAAAATTGGAAATTGTACAATATATATTTAAAAAATTATCACATCACAATAATTGTGCAATTAATCTCATGTAGATAGGTATATCTCACTAGTTGTACAATACAATATATCAATAACAGAAAGTTCGACTGAAGAGAATAATATATACATCATCAAATTAGGAACAATTAAGGTATAATTCGAGTGTAACATTATGCAAAAATTGAGAACCATGACTAGCAATTGATTGTATGTAATGTTAACTAATTTGAAGATATAGTGCATAACATTTCAATTATAATAATACAAAACTTGGAAATAAGAATCTCAAGAAAATCTGTTTCCGATAACAATTATCCTTGTCTTTTATTCAACCATGAGAAAGTATTATCATAATCAAAAAAATAAAAAATATCAGCAGGATTGCAGACTTTTTCAAGTTCAGTAGATAAAGTTTTAAAAGACATCTTAGATGGAGGCATTTCTCTAAGCCCCTTCGGCAATTGGTTATAAATTTTGTAGATTTTCGAGAAAGAGAATAACTTGCTCGCTACATTCCCCACCAAAGGAGGAGATATTGCCAAATGTCCAGATCTAGTTCCAACTTCATGACTCTTTCTTATCGGAGTCATATAGGCACCAGTCCACTGGTTCAAATGGAAAACTTTTATACAATAACACATCCTCCGAAACCACAGAGATTGCAATGACACAAACTGTAATCTAGAGGCGTATATAGTGCAAGAAATAGGACTAATATGTTTCACAACTTTTCTTTGTACAGCTTCTATCTTATTAGACAAACCCTTTTTTAATGGATTCCAAGTAGCGACAGCATATTCTAGTACCGGTCTAATCCATATTATATACATTTGAAGTTTTATATCATTTGATAAGATATTTCGATTTATTAGTGCCCATCTTTTCTTGGCACTGCCTACTATACTTTCAATATGTCTCTCAGAAGAAGCTGTACATTGAATAGTTATGCCTAAATCCTTAATTTCTTGCATTAGTTTAATCTCAAACACATCATTAATAACAGCATCATGAAAATAAACATAATGAAAGTTTGTTCTGTTCCCTATTTTTAAAGCTTTCGTCTTTTTATTGTTTATTCTCAGCCCTAGTGTAAACAAATATTTACTCAAATCATACAAATCTAAAGTCACATTATTTTTGGAGAATTCGACATCCTTTGGATCAATTGGGAAGATTATTTTTAAATCATCAGCGAATTTGCAAACTCGACCGTTAAGGATCTTAGTTTCCAAATTTGCTAATACAATTTTAAATAAAATTGGCCCCAAGCTTGATCCCTGTGGAACTCCACTCGTTACTCGTTTTGATTTTGATATCAAATCGTTTACTTGAATACTCATTCGTCGATTATATAGATAGTATTTAAGTAATCTAAAAATATTCGGATCAATATTCAACAAACTAATCGCATTCAAAATAGCATCAAAAGATATAGAGTCAAAAGCTTTTGAGATATCTATAAATACAATTAATGCATCTAACTTATTCTCGTCTAATGTGATTACATGTTTCCACATGGAAAGCATATTAGTAGTTGTCGATCTACCTTTCGTAAAGCCATGTTGACATAAGTCAAAATCAGCCGGTAACATACGTTCTAAATGATTTAGTATCAATCGTTCTATTATCTTCAAAAACGAAGGGATAATAGAGATTAATCTATAATCACTGGCGCACGTTGGCTTACTAACTTTTGGCAACGGCTTAGCTACTATCGTTAATATATCGATTGGTAATTTCCCATTCTTCAAAATTCTATTTATAAAGTTGCAGAGTGCATTCCTAAATGTTAAGGGTAATTGAATCAGATTATCAATCGAAATACCAAGGTGATCTTTTTGTTTTTTTGATTTGATTTTTAACATCAATTTTATCAATTCATCACTGTCAATAACAAGTCCTGGTTCCTGGCCTCCCAAAGGATCTGATTGTTCTATAAAATTTCTTTCATTCTGTGGATTGCATATCAAATTGACAAATACTTCCTCCAATTCACAGAGAAATCCATACTCAGTTTTATCCACAGGTAGTATAAGCTTTAACTTTTCCTTGTATTTACTGTAATCTGTGAGGAGTTTAAATCCTAATCGAGGATTACTCTTCATTTTGGCCAAAATAATTCGTTCTGATCTTTGACGAATTATTAGCAGTGATGAATTAATTTCGTTATCAATGGAATCTAACCTCATTTGTTTAATACTATTAATAAGACTACACTTTATTATATTATCTCGTTTAATTCTTAGTTTACACAATTTCCTATTAATTCGTTTCGGTATAATGTCCGTAAACGTAGATGCCTGAAATAAAACAGATAATAACGATGAAACAGAAGAAACAAATTCATCAGTATTCAAAAAATAAAAACTCTCATAATCAATCAGTATGCTTAATTCTCTAAAAAAATTCCAGTTGATTCTGGAACAGGTCTAGCCGGAATTCTTGGATCGTTAACAAGCCATCTCACTCGTGTAAAGAGCACGATCAAGAAGTCTTGGCCTATAATCTTGAGTCAAGAAGACCGAGAAAATTTCCAAAATGCCAAGGACATGTTAAGTGACGCAACCACATTAGCACCTGTAGATTGGGAAAAACCTTTCGAACTAATCACAGATTCCTCAGATGTTGCATTAGGGGCAGTGCTACAGCAAAGAGATCAGGATGTAATAAGACCGATTGGGTTTTATAGCCGTAAGCTTAATGATCGAGAAAAACGTTATGATACGTTTGAAATTAGAAAATGTACAATATAAAAAGATATCACATCACATATATATGTGCAATTAGTTGTACTGTACAATTTATCAACATCAGAAAGATCAGCTGTAAACAGTGATAGATTCTTCATCAAAATTACAGAAAAAATTTAAGGTATAATTCGAGTATAACATTTGTAAGAAAAAAGGGAACCATGACTAATAATTGATTGTGTGCATTGTTGATTAACAAGATGATATAATGCATAACATTTCAGTTTTAATAATACAAAATTTGAAGATAGAATCTCAGGAGAAATTATGTTGCTGAAAAACAATTAATCCTGTCTTTTATTTAACCATGAGAAAGTATTATCATAATCAAAATTAAAAATATCAGCAGGATTAAACACTTTTTCTAGTTCGGTAGATAAAAATTTAAAAGACATTTTAGTTGGAGGCGTTTCTCTAAGCCCCTTTGGCAATGTGATTGTAAATTTTGTAAATTTTAGAAAACGAGAATAGCTTGCCTCGCAACATTCCCAATCAAAGGTGGAGATATTGCAGAAATGACCAGATCTTAGTTCCAATTTCATGACTTCTTTCTTATTGGATTCATATATGCACCAGTCCACTGGCCTGAATGGAAAGCTTTATGCAATAGCACTTTCTCCGAAACCATAAAGGGTGCAGTGATACAAACTGTAATCTAGTGGCGTATATAGTGCAGGAGATAGGACTAATTTGTTTCACAACTTTTCTTTGTACAGCTTCTATCTTATTAGACAAACCCTTTGTTAAAGGATTCCAAGTAGCGGCAGCATATTCTAGTATCGGTCTAATCCATATTATAAACATTTTAAATTTTATTTCATGCGATATAATATTTCTATTTATTAATGCCCATCTGTTCTTGGCACTGCCTACTATCCTTTCAATATGTCTCTCAGCAGAAGCCGTACAATGAATAGTTATGCCTAAATCCTTAATTTCTTGCATAAGTTTAATCTCAAAAACATCATTAATCTCAGCATCATGAAAATAAACATAATTAAAATCTGTTCTGTTACCTATTTTTAAAGCTCTCGTCTTTTTACTGTTTATTCTCAGCCCTAGTGTTAACAAGTATCTACTTAAATCATACAAATCTAGTGTCACATTATTTTTGGAGAATTCGACATTATTTGGATCAATTGGAAAGA